>NDGN011372608.1:0-17306 GCA_002564285.1 Tympanoctomys barrerae
CAATTTGGTTTGAAACTGTCTCATTGCTATTTGTTTCTCAATAAAATTATGGAAAAAAAAATCGTTGTTACTTTTGCAGGTTTTGCAGCTCAGGTTTTGGGCTTCTCTGAATGCTCATGGAGGGCCCTTCCAGAGGTCACAGCAACAGTGCACAGGGCAGCGGATCTGTGTACTTCTGTGTCTTGGAGCGCTCAGGCGCAGACCCACTTTCTCGTGCCCACTCATCTTATTCATAGTCTGTGACATTGACCTGGGCTAACTCGAACTTCACACTTGTTTTCTGGCATAAAGCCTCTGGATGTTTCAGTCCTAAGGACTGCAGCTGTTGAGACCTGAGCTGGGGGGAGACGGCTGGCAAGGCCTGGTTTCTCACCAGCCAGAGACACCATGTCTCCTGCAGTCCCTGGTGGGTGAGCTTCACTGGGGGCAGGACTGTCCTGAGTGTGTAGGTGCCCATTTTTACAAAGGAGATTTTCCAGAAAAGAATGTTAAACCTGGTCTTCTAGGTAACTGTCAGTAATGCTGAACTACTAGTGACATTTTGCCCTATCAGATTACCTTGTAATTGCCTTTAGGTACAGCCTCATTTCTTGGACAGAGTTCAGCTTCGCCCTTCTGTTGGTCCCTCCCTCCACTCTCTTTTGTTGCTCATGCTGTCTAACTAGGAGTTTGAGCAACTAAGGAACTAAATAGAGGAGCGTTTGTAATGGTCTAATTCAAGCAGGGTATGCTGCGCACCCCACTCCTAACATATATTGAGCCAGAATATTGTGAAATGCTAGGAAGAAAGACAACCAGCACCCCTGAACCTGGGGGAAGCAGATAGGTCATTAAAGCCTCCTTAGCACACACCACTTTAACCAAAAGGACCAATCGATACTATATATGCATGGAGACTATGCAGAATTGTCACCCATGGTAAGATTTGGTCCTAGATTGAGTGTGTCTAGCCATTCTGAGTAGACCAGACCCTGCCCTATGTGGGTAGAACACATCCCAGTGGGCTCCACACCATGGAGAGGGTGACAGGTGGAACGGTGACCCTGAAGGCTCTAGAATGTGGATGCCAAATCCCTAGTCACAGCGTTTACAGTTTCCCCCTACTTTATAATTCTTTTCTGGATGCTTTCCCTCAAACAGGGTCACTGCGGTCTTGTTCTGATGACACTGGGGAAAGTCTGATCCAGCAAAGCTGGAAGTGAAAATGTTTTTCTGACTGGTTTGACTTAGTGTCATTTGTTGAACAGAAATCTTTCTTTGTGCTGGTCGTGTGATTGATGCTGGCAACAACAAAAAAAGATCCATTTCTAACAATTCACAGAGGAAAGGCAGACTGGTACCTCGCTGAAGTGCAACATTAGGGGCTCGTCCTGCAAAATGGGGGCAGGATGCCTCATGTGTGGCCCGGAATGTGTCCTAAGGATGCTGGATGAGGAGGCAGAGGGTGTCCCAGGCAGGACTAGCACAAGCTGAGGCACGTGAAAGTGCGGTTAGAGTCCACGAGGAAGTGTGAGCAGCTTGGTCAGACAAGCAGATCAGGAAGGAGCAGGGAACGTGGCTGGCTCCCTGCCAATTAGGAATCTTTCACACTTGTTAGTGAGCAACTTACTACCACTTCACAGACAGCAGAGGAAAATTAACTTCAGGGAATTGGCAGGAAAGTATTGGCCCATTCTGTGAGTAACAAAACCTGGTAGTATTGGTGCAGAAAATCCAACTGAGTTCTCCTCAGTTTCTCTTGGGTAGCAATTTTTCACTTTGCATTGTCAGCATTGATCATTAAAAAGAAAAGAAGAGGAAAAATTACATGTCTGGATGAGAAAGAAGATAAATGCATTCACAGAGATCTTATCTGGACTGGAGTGGTGAGAAGGTTGGGGGTGAAGGTAAGCATGCTCCAGATGGCAGAAAGGATGTCCATTAATTAATCATCATCCAATTAATCAAACATTGGGATGTACGCAATGGGAGAACACTTGAGGGTCTCAGCTGAAAGTGTTGCTTAAAGCTAACCTGAGCTGAAAGAATTGCTCTGTCAAAGCTAGGGAAAATAGTTAAAGAAGTGACACTGCACTTCCTGCCTGTCAGTGTTACTGATTGCTGTTCTGGGAACCAGACACAGAAATACCGCTTACAGGCAAATCTACTGGTTATAAACATCTCTGTTTTGGAAATGTATAAAAAGAGAATTACAGTTATCCAATAAACATATCAAAACTCTCCACCTCACTTTTAACCAAAGTCATGCAAATGGAAATATCAGAAAAAAATACTTTATTTTCATCATTAATTTTGCTAAAATCAAGTTATACTAAAAGCTGGCAGTATATTGGTGCCAAGTATTAGAAGGCATCCATGCCACAACCATGGTGACTAGATTCCAAGTATCAGGTTGCTATGGTTTGTGTGTATTTGTCCCCCCAAAGCTTCCAGCAGTCATTGAGGTGCAGTTCTACAGTTTATGATTAATTCATGAGCCAAGGCTGAAGTATGGGTCTGAGTACTGCTGGATTATGGGCATGAGTGCTACACCTAGAGCCTGGGGTAGATGGCCCGCATGGAACATAAGAGAGACAGACAGACTTGCTGCTGTTATTCCTCCCATTTGCTCTTGCTCTCTGTTCTTTGATGCCACCATGAAAGGTTGCTCTCTGCCATGTGCCACTCTCCTTGGAGCCAGCTGAGTATGGACTGAAACCTCCAGTAACTGAGCTAAATACCTTTCCTTCCTTCATTTTGGCTGTCTGGTATTTGTCCCAGCAATGAGAAAAGAGTACTTGAGACACAGGTACCTTGAGGGCACTGATATGCAGAATACTAAACATTTACTCTTTTTACCCAATTATACTTGCAGAAATTTTCTAAAGAAATAGTCTCTGGGCCTGGGAAATAGCTCAGCGGCATAAGTATCTGTTGCCTGGCAAGCACAAGGTCCTGAGCTCAATCCCCAGTACAAAAGCCAAACAAAACAAACAAAGAAAAAAAAAAACCCTCTATACTCAGTCTACATTAAATTTGTATATACATGAGGAAAGTCATTACAATATTATCAATTATGAGTAATTGTGATAAACAGGAGCCACATAACTTTTCAAGAGTATAGAAATATTTTTAAGTGATCACATTAACAAAGATCCATTGCATTTGTCAGTAAGCAGATTGTCGGTTCAGTAACAAACAGTCTTAGGAGTCAGTCACCTGACACACCAGGCCTCACCTTTTGCTCAGGTACAAGCCAGGCAGGCTTTCTTCCACTCAGCAAGTCAGGACCAAGAGCACACTGCTCAGTGATGTCATCCCCTGAACATTTAGTTTCTGGGAATGGGAAAGGGAAAAAAAAAAACTCACACCACTCTTGACTACTCCGGCTGGTAGTGCCACATCTGCTCACAGCCCACTGGGATAAACCAGTCACGTGACCTCTTTATCCACTGCTTTTTACATATTGTAGCTGGATCATCTCTTTTTTTCCTGTTGAGTTTTTTAAATTCCAGATCCTTGTTCTTAATTGGATATGTGGTTTGCTCATAAGCTACTCTGTAGCTTATCTTATCCCTTTATCATAATAAGGTCTTTTTTTTTATTTTGATGAAGCCCAATTTATCAAGTTTTCATCTTACATATCATGCTTTTAGTGTTGAGTCTAAGAATGCTTGACATAGTCTAGACCCTAAAGAATGGTTAGATAATCTAGTTGTTTTCCTAAGTTTTTTATCTTTGTGTTTAAATTTTAAGTCTATAGCCCATTTGAATTATTTTTTGTATAAAATGTGAGGTTTAGGTCAGTTTCTTTGATGGGTGTGGAATTGCTCTAGCACAAATAATGGAATGAGAAAGTGCTTCCCCGAACTTCTTTTTACCTCTCTCAAATCCAGGCTTCTGTGAGTCTGTATCTAAGTTCCTTTTTAGCCTGATCTCTTTTTGTATGTGTCTACTCTTCTGAAAGTTCCCAATGGTTGTGAGATTGGGTAGACTGATTATTCCTATTTCATTTTCAAAATTGTTCAGCTATTCCAGTTTCTTGCATTTCCATAAAACATCTATAATAATCTTGTCTATATCTACAAAAAAACCTGGTTGATATTTTGATAGGAATTGTGTTAAGTTGGTACATTAATTTGGGGGAGAACTGACATCTTGACTATGTCGAGTTGTTTCTTCGTGGACATGATATGCCTCTTTATTTAGAAAGCTTTGATTATCTTCCTCAGCATTGTGTAATTTCAGTACACAAAACCCATGGAGTTTTGCTTGGTACTATGTTGTTGTATCACTCCTGATGTCCAGTGTTTCTTCTGTTATTATTTTCCTTCTGTTCAGAGAGAGACTTTTAGTCATTCTTTTAGTGGAGGTCTGCTGGTGTCTTCCTTTTCATTCATCAGAACATCACGATTTCTCCTTCAATACCAAGAGGTTTTTGCTACATAGAAGATTTTTGATTTGACATTTCTTTCTTCACCGTTTGAAAAACATTGTGTCATTTCTTTTTGCCCCCTTGGATTCTGATTGTAAATTTGTTGTCATTTTTAAAACATAATATTTAGTTTTTAAAAGCTTATTTGTGATATATCTTGATGTAAATTTTTCTGTGCTTATTCTGTTTAAACTTCTTAGATCTTCATTTTTCTGTCTCCTACCAAATTGGGAATTTCTTAGCAGCTGTTGTGAACCTTAGATACTCTTAAAATCCCAAAGTCCTTGGTCTTCTAATGTTTCTGTAGTCTATCTTGGTCAAGATTGGGCACTTTATATTGCCTTAACTTCCAGTTTGCTGACGCTTTGCTCTGTCCTTTCCGTTCTTCTGAGCCTATCCATTGAGTTTTTCATTTCAGTCATTATGTTTTCCAGAGTTAAATTTCCCCTTGAGTGTTCTTTTTATCTTTTATTGGTGAAGTTTCTGGTTTTTTATTTGCATCAAGCACTTTCATAATTGCTTGTTGAGGCATTTAAAATATGTGTAACTGAGGCAAAATACACATGCAGTTTGCCTACTGTTCGTTATAGAAATGTGTGGATTCACTTGCAAGCACACACTTCTGAATGTGCAGGTCAGAGGCAGTAAGTATGTCTAGTGCACCATGAAAGCATTTTTAAAAAGCTTAAGATCCGTCTCTGTTGATCACCCGACATTATTTCTTTTTGAGATCTTCTGGGATCCTTGTATGACAACTGGTTTTCTGTGAAAACTGTATATTTTCATGTCATGTAGTACAGATCTGTATCTCACATAAACCTCTGTCTTCACTAGTAGGGGAGAGGCCAAGGTCATACCTGCAAGGGAAGTGGAGATTCCATCTCTGGCCTCTGCTGACTCCAAGGTGGGGATGCTACCATGGTCAGGTGCAAATCCAGTCTCCCTTGTGATATTCTGGCCTGAGGGAGAAAGGGACTTCGCACCAGCCAAGTGGTAGAAGTCTTGGCTCACTGAGGGCCTCCTGGCAGTGCCCTGTAGGAGTAGGCCCCTTATGGAAAGCTAGCTCTCCATACCTCCTGTGGGCCTCTGCTGTGGGTAGGGTGAGGCCATGGGGCTCTTCTGAGTATTTGCTGAGCAAAGTGGTCACTGAAAGTGTTCTGCGTTGGTTAGCTATCCTTTCTTGGCCCTTTGGCTAGAGATAGCAGCTCTTGCTGGTAAGCTTTTTGGTCTATCTCACTGGCATTTCTGAGTTTCTGGGTTATTCAGTTCAATTATGGGATATACAAGGCAAACAAATGATAAATAAAATAAACCAAAACAAATCTTGGGAGCTCACTGTCATGTCATGAATTGGGTCTCAAGCTCCCTGGCTCACCTGCCTCCTTCTTCCCACCTTTTAGAGTCTTCATGTCCATGTATAGGCACCCCCAACTCTTGGCTGCAACCAGAAGGAAGAATAAGAACAATGAGGTACACACCACTCTCCCATAGTGTCTATGTGTTTTCTGCTCCTCCTAGCTGCAGATAATTGAGGACTTCTTGAGGGGGAATCATTTATCTTTTTTCCTTCTCATCACACAGCTGGCCCTTGTGTGCGCACAAAATCTCCAAAGCTCTGCAAACCCTGGGAGGGCCCAGAGTCACCGCTTTTTGCAGGTTCCAGGGTCAGCGGGCAGGTAAGGGTACCAGCAGGCGGGCAGCCCACTCCATCCAGTGCCCCCTCCTTAGACTCCTGGGCTCGGTAGTTTTCTTTTCTTCAGTGGCCCTCTAATAAATGTAAAGTGACTTTTTAATCCAGCTTTGAAAGTTATTTTTGGATCAATAATCTGCCCCAAGGTACTTGATCCCCACTGAAAGGAAGTCTGCTTCTCAGAATTTGTGTGACCATATAATGTGTGAACAGGGCTTCATGTCAAGAGCCTCTCTCCACTGGCTGACATATTCCAAGTGCCAGAGGAATAATGTTTCAAGAAGGATTGGAGGCATGAGCCAAATCAGAGGGCCTGGTTCTAACACTTGGAAACCTCACATCGTCCTTTAGATACCCTAAGCCTGCATTTTTCTTGCAAAATGAGGATGTCAAAATTTCCATCTTAAAATGGTGTAAGGATAAAATGAGATGATGCATGTGTGGTTCCTAATACATGGTAGGTAAAGATAATGTCAGCTGCTGCTTAAATCAAATGTGCTGAATAACTGATTTATATCAATATCTAAATTTTATTTAACCGATGAAAACATAAGTAGATCAATTACTTAGTTATTTGTGACTTTATTTCAACTGAAAAGTGCACAGCTCTGAGGCCCACGTTTCTCCTCACCTGGACCCGGGGACTGGTCTACATTATGGTCATCGTGTGGTTTACCTGCCTGCCAACCTCAGCAGGCTCAAGCTGAAAAGAAGCAGAAAGAATATCATTTGTTGTTGTATGAGCCAGATGTTACAGCTGTTTCAATAGAAATGTCATAGAATTGAGCAGAGAGGAGCGCTATCACTGAAGAAACCCACAAAACTATTGGTAAATCTAGGCATGGTGGTGTATGCCTGGAACCCCTGCAATCTGGCAGGCTGAGGCAGGAGGATCAAAAATTTGAACCCAGCCTGGGCAACTTAGTGAGAGCATAGCTTAAAAACAAATTAAAGGCTGTGGGTATAACTCAGGGGAGCCTCTACTAGCTCATTTGCAGTGGAGAGTGTTTGGAAGAGAACATGGTATTCCTTCTGAAAGTCCCATTAGCTCTCTGGATTGTTTTGAGGTGTTCCTTGTTTTCTTTGTAGAAGAGATGAAAGAGAAAGGGGAGGGGACAGAAAGGTCAGCCAAGAACAGAGTCTATTTCTGTTTGCCTCTGTGTCCCCATCAGGTGACAGTGGAGTAAATACAGGGATCAGGGGATGAAAATGAAGGACAACCACACCAGGACAGGCAGCCACCTCTAGGTAGCACTGAGCCAGCTGCAGTATCGAGGACAGCCAAGGGAACCTCAAGGATCTGCGCTTCCAAACTCAGGGTCTGGAAACCCCGAGAGGACCACCAGGAGCAGGGGACCTGAGGGTTGCAGGCAGCCTTGGTCCAGGTGCCTGCTCTGCCACTTACCAACGGTGTTCCTAGGAAAGGAAGCTTTATTTGTTAATCTCTATGAGGTGGGGAGGGAGGGAGAGAGAGAGAGAGAGAGAGAGAGAGAGAGAGAGAGAGAGAGAGAGAAATATTCTGTTTTCACTGAGCTCTAGCAAATAAATAATCAAGGTCTTATGTGAAGGTGAGTAAAATCAATGATTGTTAATCTTGCCCTTCCAATAAGAAATTCATGGTACCTGGGTAACTTCAGCTGATAAAGGAAAACTTTCTTTGTAGAAGATGACTAGACAATGAATGTAGCAGGAACAAATTAGTAAAATCACCTATATGAAATTTTTAAGGCAATTTTTAAACAGCATTGGAGTAGGACAGAAAAGTAACTTGGCATCAATCCTCTTCCCAACTGCAAGCTGCTATAAAAATAGGGCTCTTGATTTCAGGGGCCATGGGTCAATCAGTAATCAATCAAGGCATCCAGGTGAACAATTGGTTACAGGGAAGAGGTAAGAAAAATGAAGCTTAGGAGTGTCACCTGCCCCTGATGGATCCTAGCCAGCACACAGCACACAGGACACACCCAATACTTAGGGCTGCAGAAGGCAGAAAGAGAGCTGAGGCAGGGGGTTTCCGGAAGTCAGAGAGGAAGTGCTCTGCGTGGAACTGATCATACCTCTGCATCCCGCAGAATGGACTGGATGCACAGGACACTGCTCTGTGGAGGACCAAGGGCCCAGCACTCTTCTCCAAGTTACAAATAACTGCAGGAAAGCAAAAATTAGACCAGCATGGTCTGCCCCAGAGGTAGAGCCCATGGAGGCAAAGGGAAGGTAAAGGGAGGCCCACAGAGGCTCTGGGATAGAGCAGGCCAGAGAGGGCTGGGCATGGGCTCTGCAGGATGGACCCGACATACACATGAGGCACCCAGGCTGTGCTTCTGGTGAGACTTTATGTGTTTCTGGTTTGGCACTTGAAGTCCCTACCTAGCCCTATCTTTCCAAATAGACAACCTTAAACACAGGGGCTAGCAGGATTTCTTTGTGGACACTTCATATGCCTTGACTACCTAGGTTCCAGTTAAGCTGCATTTTAATTCCATTTGAGATTTACCAGCATCAGGCTCTTGTTCTTTGGGATTAGGCAAAGAACATAGGAGGCTTCTGGGAAAAAGCCAGGAACACAAATTGTGGCTTGCGGCTTCTCCACACGGACCAGCAGCACCGACCCCTCGGTCCAGGGTGAGGCCCTAAGGCCAACAGGAGGGTTCCAAGCCTTCCAGAGGGGCACAGAGAGCCCTGCCTCATTCCCACATCCTGCGCTCTGGTCTCAGAGATCCTGAGTCATTTTCAGCTCAGAACTCCCAGGCTGTGTTTCATGACCTGAGGTTTTGTCGGGTGAGATGGCTGAGGCCAGATCCTGCTCTACCATTCTGCTGCAGTCAGGGCCTCATCGTGCTCCCTCCTAGGGGCTGCTCTGGGAAGCAATGGGCAAACCCCGCTTTGCCCTTGTCCTTGATATCTTTATTTTTATTTTTTATGTATTCAGTACAGAGCCTATAGGGTCTCACTACACAGATCAGACTCATAGTGATCTTTCCTGTTTTACAGCCTCCCAAGCGCTGGGATTACAGGCGTGTACCACCACTCCTAGTCTCACTTGCAGTCTCAGTGAGCCCCAGGGGTAGAGCCAGCAGGGCAAGCCAGGAATTGAAACCTCAGCCCCTGAGTCTGCTTAAGCAGGTGCTTTAAACTCCTGAGCTATCTGCCCAGCCTTGTCTTTGATATCTTCAGTTTTATCCCTTCTTACATTACTGAAATTAGACCTTTTTTAGAATAAATTTTTGATTTTAGATTTACAAGAAAGTTACAGAGGCTAGAGTCCCCACACACCCCACAGCCACTCTTGCATATGCAGGGTTCTGGTGACCATGTGGGACACTGCTGGTGACGGAAGTCAGCTCTGCTCAGACTTGCAGCTTTCAGTTCAAGTCCCTGAGTGTCCAGCCAGCCTCTGCAGTCTCCTGAGCCTTTGACAGTTTCTCACATTTGCCTTAGTTTTGATGACCTGATCAAGTTTCTTTCTTCTTTCTCTTTCTTCTTTCCTCTTTTCTCTTCTTCCCTCCTTGCCTCTCTTGTCCCCTTTTTCCCTCCCACTCCCACCCTCCATTCTTGTAAAAGATCATGTTAACACCCATTTTTAGGTCTAGCATAAAGTAGCTGAAACACATAGCCATCCCCTATGAGCCACCAGCAGCAGCTGCCAGGCTGAGCTCTTCTGCCTAACTCTGAGAACCTAGGTTTGTGCATCAGGGCCCCTGAGAGCTGCAATCTGCCCCAGATCAGGGAAGCGAGGCTCACGTCATGTTGGCCCTGCCAGCTGCTCTGTTGGAAAAGTCTCTCCATCTTCATGTGAGTCCAGATCTTATCTCACTGAGGTTTCCCCAGCGCCCTGCTGAAAAGGATCAGGCTCCAGGAGTTCTACCCAAGCACAGGGGCAGTTTGCACTGCACTGTGTTTCCTGACTCAGCTGCTGAAATTGCCCTTGAACTGCGCGAGGTGACCCCTCACCAAGAAGGAGGTCCTGGACATCAAGGACCAGCTTTCTCACTTCTTTACACTCTGCCTGCTTTTATTATTTGACACACTGGAAGAAAGATAGAGTGATCTTACTGCCAGATCCACTGGAATCCATGTGGCCATGATGTGTCGTTTTCCTTAATAGCACAACAGGGCTGGAGTTGGGGAAGCAAGAGAGGTAGCTGGGCTCCCTTGCACACTAGACACTACAGCAATCAAGGTACATGCAGTAGTATTTTAAGGTAATATTTAAAAAGAACATTTATTTCTAATGCAAAATAACTCTGGTGAGCAGAGTATCAAATTTAAAATAAAGACCAAGTTCCACTCATGACACTGTGTGACTGGACAGTGACAGTCATTGCCACACCAGCCAGGCCATGCACCCCTCACCAGGGGCTAACAATGGCAGATATATAGATAGGTGGTGCCGGGATCAGATGATGCCTATTCTTGGACTGCTGCTCTTCTGCTAACTCTTGGCCCTTAGTTCAGACCACAAGTGGCAGTTTCTGCAGCTATATCCACACCACTTTGCAAAGAGCTTTAACATAGGTCATTTCACTTAATCTTCTGGAAAAAAAAAATCCCAAGATAGAGTAGATGGTGTCATCCTCATTTAAGAGGAAAAAAAAAAACCTGAGTCAGATTAGATTGCAAACCTAGTTATACCAAGAAGATCTATGGTAGATCTGGGATCACAATTGCACTCCCTGACCCAGAGCCAGACCTGGGCTGGCTTCAGATTATCTTTGCAGACATTCCACACCTTCTGCTCCTCCTCAGCCATGCATACATGTCTGTGTCTGCCTCTTACTCAGGTGGGGTGGGAGGATTATATGAGTGGGTACCTGTGTCAGCTTGAGCATATACACGTGTGCACATGTTCAGAGTGTGAGAGGATGTGAAATAGAGCATGGTGCTTGCAGGGCTCTTCCTTGAGTGTGCATGTGCTTGCACAAGTGTGTGTACATATTTGTATGCATATGAAAAAGTGTGGCACTGAGAATTTTCCGAACGGGGCCTGAGTCTCTGTGGCTGCCTGTGTTGCCTCTACAGAAGGTCCTGCTGACCACATCTGGCCAGCTAGTGCCAGCACTGGTGCTCAGGAAGAATTCTATCCTCTTGGAGAAGAAAGGGTAGCAGCCACACCTACCTGGCCACCTCCTCAGCTTCTTGGCATGATACAGAAGCTGCCAACTCCAAGGCTGTAAGAATAAACATGCGACTTGGGAGAACTGTGGTTAGAATTTTTTGGAGTGAGTTACCTAACAGATCCTAAACAGGCTCTAAGCAAACAGGATTTGCTTGGGATGCATTAGGCATTTCTCTTCAAGTGCTGAAATGCTGAAGATGCTGTCTCCTCCCTGACTTAAGCCCAGCATCAATAGCCTGGCCTGCAGCATTGCTCTTCTGAATGGAGGGCCACATACGGTAGCTCTCACAGGCATTCTCATTAATTATTCTAGCTTCTATGGATTTGACAGAATTAATCATGGAGTCATGATGTAAAAGGCCCAGGGTCCTTACTGGCTGCACAGCCTGTTAAAACATTGCTTAGTTTTCTCATTTGCAAGCTCATGAACCCCTGAAACATTTTAAAGCACATTGCTTCTTGACCAAAGTGTTTCAGAATATTAGGAGACCAGAGAGGGTAGAAAGCAGTTCCCTGCCTGGGAGAAGCTTTGACTAAAGATATATATTTCCATAAATGGACACGGATACAATTCTACAAGCTGCAAAGGCAAGTCCAGTGATACCTCCAGAGCAGGAGGGGGCGCTATGGGCTTGGTGAGTTGGCTAATGCTGTCTGTGCAGATGACAGCCTTGGTGGGTCCATCCCGGACAATGAGGGCACTTGTGGAGAAACAGATGACAGGCAGATAGCTCATCAGAGCTCCGAGAGGACCATCCTTACTCTGATGTCCTGCCAGGAAGTATGGGCATAAGGTTTTTTCCAAGGCTCCCAACCTGGGAGCTGACTTTTCCCCAGCTAACATGATCAATAAAGTTTTATTTGGTTTCCACCTGTTACAGGGACTGTGAGGTGGAGAAGAAGGTACTGTGAAGCCTTCGAGCTTTATGAACTTTGGGGGCGATATCATTTGTGGTTTTTGTTGTTTTTCTGCAAAGCTTTATTTCAGAGGGGCTCAGTCCTTCTTGGCAGCTGCCTTCCTCATGGCAGTCAGCACATTACTCAGCCCCTCATGCTTCCTCTTGGCACACATGTGTGTCCCCACCCTTTTCTTGATGAACTTGGGGGCGCATTTGTCTTTGGAGACCTTGAGCAGCTCCATGGCATGCCACTTGGAAGGGGCAAAGCCGCGCACCTCCCGGATCATGTTCCGCATGAACTTGGTGTGTTTGGTGAGGTGTCGGCGATGGTAGCTGTTCCTCAGTTTGCTCACATTCTCAGTCACCTTGTGGCCCTTGTTGAGGCCCACAGCTATGGGATAGCGGAGGGCCATGGCTACTGTTCTTCAGTGGTTGCTGTGGTGGATGCAATATCATTTGTTTTGAACTTTATGGTATTCAGGTGTTGGTGTCAGATCTTATTGAATTTTATGAGAAAATAGTGGTTTTAATCAGCAAGTCCATCTCTTTGTCTGTTTTCACTACACTGTGGTGTGTCCACTTTTTTTTTTTTTTTTTAAATGTATTTGATTGTTGCAGGGTCTCATTACTCAGCTTGGACTCATGATGATCCTCCTGTTTTCAGCCTCCCCAGCGCTGGGATTACAGGTGTGCGCCACTATGCCCAGACTCTGGCCAGCTCAGCTTGCCCTAGGGGCGGGATGGTGTGATATGTGGTGCCAGCGATTAAACCGTGGTTCCTGTGCTTGCCTAAGCTTGCTGAAGCAGGCACTTTAGTCCGTTGAGCTATCTCACTGGCCCCAGTGTGTCCACTTCTAACATTTTAGGCTAATTAACAAATCTCAGAACAATAAGGCCAAAGTTTCCTACAAGTTTGTGTCATTTATTTTTTCTAAATAAAACTCTAAGTCTTATTTTGTGTTTTTACACTCAGGCTATTATCCTATGCACTGTCTCTGGCGATGCTCTGATGTGTTGCTTGGTTTCTGGTCACAGGTCGGAGTGAACCAGACTTCTGAGTATGCAGGAGGTACCAGGCCAGCACTTGGCTGTGCAGGTGCACAGTGGGAACCAACTTTCTATGCCCACCTGAGTCTGGTATCCTGAGCAGGATGTCAGGACACCAGACACCTGTGCCTGAGCACTTGAGCTTATAGAATCTATGTCACTTCATCGCTCTGAATCCTTTAGCCCCCAGGACACAGGTGTGTGGTTAACACTCGAGGACTGTGCACCATCAGCACATATACCTTTCGTGTGCATCTGCCTGTCTCTTCTTGAGAAGCAAGACTCCGGTCCTGCATTTCCTCTGTGCTTCTTCACAGCATCTGCCAGGCCCTCAGCTCAAAGGTCCCTGATAAGCAAGGTGACGTATGCCTTCTAATGAACCCTAGAACAGAGCCAGGCTGTGCAGGCTGGGTGAGAGCAGGCTTGGACTGCAGCCAGCATTCATCTTCAGGTTTCGTTCTGCCATGGAGGGGTGTTGGCAGCTCTGTTCTGGTGATCTAATGCCCAAGGAAGACCAGGTGCTGAGCAGTCCTATCAGAGTTGGAAGGGTTGGGCCAATGGAGGCACATGGTGTTTTATCAGGGGGAATCCATTCATTTTAGACTGGGATGTGTATGTCGGGACCACCCAGCAGTAGGGGACCACCTGCTTAGAATGAAGCCCGCATTCCCAGGCCCATATATATTTTATTTAATGCAAAGAGCATCAGCAGGAGAAGGGCAAAGGGTACAGGTCAAGACAGGTGCCCTATAACTTGGCCTCAGAAAATGGCTTTCTGTGCTGCTTGGTGTTGTGTGTCCCTGAGTTAGTGGGTTTGAAGGCTATGACACCTGATGTACCAGGACCCCAGCAGAAGGTGGAAGTACACATTCTCAACATCTTTTACAGTGGTGCCAAGGACATGTACCAAAACACAGGAATTCCTACCAACCTCCTTAAATAGAAGCAAACACAAAATTTCTATGATCACAGGTCACAGAAGCCTCCTTCCAGGATGCTCCACACAGTGGCCAAACACACCTTTTACTTTGGTTATGTTGGAGGAACTGTGTATCTCTGTGACTTGGGATTCTCCTGGACAAACCTTCCTGCTACCTCTCTAGGACCCCTGTACCTCTCCCCAGCACACAGCAGAGGACAGCCAGAGGTCCTCCTGCAAATGAGGTGATTCGTGGCTCATGTCAGGCCTGTAGACAGGCACATGTCAGCCCAGCTCCTCAAAACCTCCTCTGATGTCTACCCCAGGTCAGGCCCACCCCAGCCTATACAGATGAGGAAGCAGAGACTTCAGGGTTAGAGTGAAGACATGGGCCTCTTGTTTGGTCCATTCAGTGGGCTGCGACTCTCTCCTCTATGGCTCCTACACATTAACAAGAAACAGAAACTACAGGGGAGCCCCAGACTCTGGGCACGCTGCTGAGCTCCAGAAAGCATCTGGACCTGGAGGCTTCTGTGAGTCTGCCACGCTTTAGCAATTGCAGATTTCAAGGGAAGGAGGCATCCTATTGTTCAGTTTTAAACCTTGCTGTGAACTGTGCTCAGGGGATACACACAGGAAGCAGGGAAAAGTTAGTCCCAGACCCAGTGTTCACTAGGGACACTGGGGAGTGTCACACTGTAGGGGGTGTGTGCGCATTCTCTGAGAACTGGCCAGCACATCCTTTACCAATAAGTGACCCGTGGTATCCCTACCATGCTCTTAGCAAAGGCCTTAAGCCACCGTATCTGGCCTAGAATTGCCCAGAGGTTGTGCTATCTGCCCCTTGCTAGGCGCCTTCTGCCTCTGTCTTTCTCTTCCCTTCACTTCTTACTTGACCTGCAGATCAGGATTCTGTTTGCTTTGAGTTGGAGCCAGAATGACCTCAGAGCCGGGTGACTCATCTTCTGCCCAGTGTCTCTGACGTACGCGTTCCTCTAGCTAAGGGCAGGGCTGGGCCAGGCCGCTCTTCTCGTGTTATAAACACTTAGTGTGATTTTGTTTGGCAACTTAAAAATAGGTGCGTCCTGTGGGTGTGGGGTTTTAGAATCCCAGGCAGAAAGAAACCCAGCTGCTTTCATCCAGGGGTCAAAGGACTCTGAGAGATGACTAAGCTCTAGCCATACAAGAGTCGAACATACCCACCTTCCACTGTTGCTCAGTTCTCCCTCTTTTGCCCTGATCAGGGCCAAGCAGATTGATGCTTCCAGAGCAAAGCAGGACCTCAGAGAGCCGGACACCTGGCTTCTGGTCACTGCCATGATGCTCCGCCTGGCACAGGCAGAGGTGAGGTGGCCAGGCTTTCTCTGGGATATCCTAGCTCCCAGCCCTCACACCCAGCCTCTCCCCATTCTGCACTCTGCTCTCTGTTCTTTCTCCTCAACCACTAGCAGGTGCAAAGTGTTCTCAGTCACAGCTCACCACTGAGGAGCTGAGGCTCATCAAGTTTAGGTGACTTGATCAACACTGCTGACAGCCAGGCCACGGTGCATGCGTGCCCTGCTTGTGCCAGCCAGCTACTTCTACACCCCACCCGCCTACTGCACATTTTGTGATTGATCAGGACTTAGCAGTGAGTTGGAGAAAGAGCCTACTCTTCAGAGGATATTGATAGTAAGACGACCTTGACCCTTGTGTAAGGGTCATCTGAGACCGTGCAGAATCCTCTGACCATCTTAGTGGAGGCAGAACCCCAAGCAGGGATGAGGGAACACCAAGCACTTGAGAGTAAGGGTACTAACTAACCACCAGAAGAGAATACAGGTTACAGATTGCAAATACCTGATCCAAAGGGCCCTGGGCCCTTCCTCTGCAGATATAGAAGCTTAGATGTATATGTGTATACACACACACACACACACCTTGTGTTTCGTTATGTTTTGTTTTTGCCATTCTGAATAATACAAACATTTACATGCTGATCTCTGCCCAAGACGCTGGCAGATGTAACCCCTCATCATTCTCTGAGTGATGGGTACAAGAAGCATCTTTTGTTCTGATGAGGTAACTCTCAGCCATCCCTGGATGCCTTGGTATGGGGTCAGGTTACCAAGAGAACCAACCACATGATCAGAGGGCTGGAACTCCAGCCCCACCCCCAGCCTCCAGGGAGAGGACAGAGGATGCAGGCAGAACTGGTCATCAAGGGCCAATGATGTCACCATTCATACCTGCATACTAATCTCAGGGAAGCACTCAGGACTGATTCAGAGACCTTCCTGACTGCTGAATCCTGGAGGTTCCTGGTGGGTAGTATCCCTTGCCATATGCTGGTCTTGGGCATCTCTTCATCCACATCCTTTATAATATCCTTTAGCATAAAACAGCAAATGGAAGATTTCATTAAGTTCTATGAGCTGCTCTAACAAATCAACTGAACCTAAGGAGAGATCATGGAAACCCTGATTTATAGTTTGTTGGTCAGAAGTGGAGCTAAGACACCCCAGGGCTTTTGGCTGGCATCTGATGTTGGGGGCCCCTGGAGACAGGAGCCTCAACCTGCAGGTCTGATGTTGTCTCCAGGCAGATTAGGTCAGAATGGAGTTGGACCAGAGGATGCCCAGCTGTGCCTGTTTGGTAGGGAGAGGAGAGGACCATGGGGCAGCAGAGGCAGTGCAGGGTGCTGTGAGAGCGCAGGATCAGGAACTGAGCTGCCTCTCCTTGTCTCGCAGCCACACGCAGGATCCACCTCCTGTGATCCCTGGCCCACTGACCTGCCTAGCACCGCAGGTCTAGGCTGGCTGGCTTTCATGATTAAATATTAAAATTGAGAAGGCTCTAAAAAAGAATAGAAAAATTCTTCAAAAGTTCTTAGTGTGATTTGGTTCATGCTGAACCTTACAACCCTGTCAACCTAAAGGTGAGCTGAGTGCTTCTGTGCCTGACCTCCACAGATGTGCTCTGTAAAGGACACTTGGAGCCTGCCGAGCACTTACAGTGTGCCTGTTGCCTTAATATGTGGCAGATAGGAGCAAAAAGCCAGTAGATTCCACAGTGAGCCCCAGAACCTGGTATTTCAGCACGTAGTGCTTACTGGTTGAGAGGTGAATGTACCTATGACCTGCTCTCCTTCAGTAAGCAGTCTGGGATGTCACGAAGTGCCCTTGGGCATCCCTTCCACTCCCTTCAATCCCCTTTGATGCTGTTCTGCAGGACCACAGCGT
>NDGN011372681.1:0-15415 GCA_002564285.1 Tympanoctomys barrerae
CAGCTTTGCAGAGCACAAGAGGACACGTCTAGAAAAGAGGCTGAGATTCCAGTCTTTGTACTTTTTAAAGAAAATTTTGTTCTTCATTCTTCCTAGAGCATAAATGAAGAGCTTGTGTTTTAAAATGAACAGCAAATTTTCTGTGTTATCAACAGAAGTAATTAATGCATTTTTCTGCTTTCTGTTATTTATTTATGGAAAATGCAACTGAGCACGGTTTAGGACATTTTAACCTTCTTTGTGTACTAAAAATGGCATTAAGTCTTCATTCCAATTACACATAATTCCAAATATAGCACCTTGATGACAGTTCTATACATTTTCCAAAACAAATGAAAAGACAAAGAACAAAAGAAATACAAGTATATATTTTATCAGGAAATATTACAAACTTAAAAGAAAAAACCTTACCTACCAAATAAGAAATGCCAGTGGGAATTTTTGAGTGAAGCAGCCTGCATTTTCAAATCATATAGAAATTAGGGATTGTTTCTAAATCAACCTGCATTCCCTCACTTAATCATGTAGTATGACATCAGCTTTTTTATAAAATTAATTTGATTGGTACATTTCAGATATGCATAGTAGGGCCAGCCTGACAGCTTGGTGGACTAAAGCACCTGTTTAGGCAGATGCAGTGGCCCGGTTCAATTCCTGGGTGCTGTGCTAGCTCCACCCCCCAGGGCACGCTGAGAGGGTGATTGAGACTAAGCATGGTGGTGCGTACCTGTAATCCTAGTGCTTAGGAGCCTGAAAACAGGAGAAGCACTATGAGTCTGATCTATGTAGTGAGACCCTGTAGATCCTCTAGATCCTGTACTAAATACAGAAAAAAAAATGTCAGATATTCATAGTAGCATTCATCATGTGGAATTTGTACCTATTCACAATATATCTTGATTTTTCTTTTCCCCCTTTCCATCCGCTCCATGCAATCCCTCTCCACTCATTATTTACAAAAGCTTTGTTTCCATATTTCCTTTTTCTATTTTCTTTTTATTAATTTGCCTTTTTTTCTTTCCCCCTCTCCCTCCCCATTATCCCCTTCCTATTTGAACATTTTCTTTTTATTTCACAATATTTTTATACATTTTGGCTCAGCTTTGTCAATTAAGGTTCAGGTAATAATGCCTGGGATCGTGATGTAGAAATGAGATCTGCTTTGAGGTTACCGTCACAAGTTGTTAATGCCTAAACCCAGGTGGCTATAGGCATGTTCACAAGTAAACCGCTTTATCTGGCCTGAATGCATTCCTTCCTTTAGGGACACCATGCGATTGAAACTAGGTAATTTCATCCAAGTGGTTGAAGCATTCTTGGTCTGAAAAGTAGATCAAAAAGGAAAGGCAGAAAAAACAATTGCTATCCAAATAGATATTGGAAGAGTATAAGATAGAAAGAAGACTTTCTGAATTGGTAGATGACAGAAACATCTGAAATGATGAATATGAACATATTTCATCCATGAAACACAGAAATTTTTAGAAATGAATTATTTCTAACTATGTATAATGAAGAAAAAGCTCTGGTAAATGGGTAGCATAACTTCATAACTTCAGTGTTCATAACTTCAGATTGTGGAAAAGCTTTATGGTATCAGTGTCTTTCAGCAATAGAAAGTTACTCTTCTGTGATTTTGGCAGTAAGGCACATCATAAATAAGAGAAGTACTTTCTTGAATTGAGAAATTGTGTCTTGCACAAGAAAGGTAAGCTAGAAAATGAAGTCACTATTAAAATCTCATACTATTCTAAGGTCAAATTCAACTTATAAAGCAGCACAAATATGGGAAAGCAATTTTATAGAAAACTGATTCGTACTGTGTATCAAATTAATGGCAAATTAATTTATTAACTAGTGGCAAAGCTGTAGAAAAAGGGACTATGTTGGAGTAATAAGGATGAGTTGTTGTTTTCCATTGGAAATAACCAAAGCACTGGACACCATATAGAATGTAGTGCCCTTACAGGTAGATGTAGCAGGGACAAAGATCACTAAGCCTCAGAGAGAAGTACTACAGATGAAATGGACCTTGCAATTGCCCTCTTCCTGGCTAGGGAGTATGTGGGCCACTATGTATGGGGAGGAAAGAAGAAGGAGACTGGTGGCCTCCTTGAGTTGAAGTGACAGAACAGTGATTTAAGAAGACTGCATTATTTTCACATTGCCATGGTAACAAATTATCACACATCTGCTGGCTTAAAACAGACAAACTTACAACCTGCAGTTGTGGAAGTCAGAAGTCCAAAATACATCAGAAAGACTATGTCCTTTTAGGCTCTGGAGGCAAAGATGTGTCCTTACCTTGCCCAGCTCCTACAGGCTGCATAATTGCTTGGCTTGTGGTCTCTTCCTCATCTCCAAAGCCAGCATAGCATCTTCTAATCCCTTTTTTTCTCTTCAAACTCTCTAAGCTTTCCTCCTACAAAGAAGCAGAAAAGTATATTGGACTCACCTGGAAAGTCCAAAATTAACTATCCATCTAAAGAGGATAACAATTGCCAACACCTCCTTGTCATTTAAAGTAATGTGCTTCCAGATTTGAGCTCCCAGACAGAGCTTAGGAAGAAGACATCTTGGGTGGAAAAGGAAGGGGTGGGAGATATACTAAGCCTGCCACGAAAACCACAGTAGCTGGGGTTTCCAAGGAAAAGAATAGAGACGACCTCAGGATGTGATCACCACCAGGAGTATGGTGACAAGTCACAATTGTCATGGAGATTCCTTAAGCATCCATCCAGGGGTTTGTGAGCACATGTATGAGGACACTCTCCAAGACCAAGAAAAAAAGAATCAGAGGAATATTATGAGTTTGACGCCAAGGAGGCACACAGAGGTCAAGACAGTGCCCATTCCAATCAGCCTGAGTAGAACTCTCACAAGTCATAAACATCAAGGAAAACTTTCAGAGGGGTTTTTCTTCAGCAATGAGGCACAGTTTGTCCTTATATTCAACACTATCCTAGTGCACCTGGTTAAAATTCTGGAAGCAAGACTCAAAGGATCACAGTCTTTCCAAGGTAGCTTAGCCATATCTTAGATCAAAGCTTGGAACTATTTTTAAGAATTCAGAAGTACTCAACAGTCAAAAATGAAACACTAAAATCAAAAGACATCCAATCAAACTGACTAATCAAAATTGACCTAGGAATGATTCAGATGACAGAATCAGTAAGCAAGAATATAAAAATAATTACAGCCAGTCCTCAATATCCACAAGACCAAATCTGAAAGACCATGAACCTTGTACAGAAGATATGGGGGAAAATGAATCTGTACTGAACATGTACAATTTTTTTGTCAGTATCCCTTAAATAGAATGGTATAACAACTATTCACATAACAATTACACTGTACAAGGTATTATATGTAATTGAGAGAAGATTTAAGTATGGGAGAATATGTATATACATTACATGCAAATATTTAAGCATTTTATATAAAGAATTTGAACAGCTACAGATTTTAGTATCATGGTATTCAAGAATCAATTTCCCAAAGATACCAGGGTATGTATGATTATATTGTAATCATATTCTATATGTTTAAGGTGCTAAAAAAATTAAACATCTCAAGAAGAAGCATGAAAATATTAAAAAATCCAAATTACACTTTTAAAATCAAAATATAGAATCTAAAGTAGAAAAAAAACACATTGGAATTAAGAGTATACTAGATACAAAGAAGAAAAGATTAGAAAAACTTGAAGACATAGCAATTAAAAATACTCAAAGTGAAACTCTGTGAGAAAAAAGCATGTTGAACAAGAAGGAAGCACAAGGAGCTGTGGGACAACACAGACAGCTGTGTCTGCAGATCTGTCTTGCTGGCCACTGATTTCTAGTGTCCCAAAGTCCACACTACTTCAGTTTCCATTAGAGACTGTGAGAGGTGGGCTTGCAGTATTTCAAGACAATGGATGAAAATTTTCCAAATTTGATGCAAATTATAAACACACAAATCTGAGATGCTGAAAAAGTTCTCTCTCTTTCTCTTTCTCTCTCTCTTCTCTCTATCTCTCTCTTCTCTCTCTCATCTCTCTCTCTATATATATACATATATATATATATGTATATATATATATATCTGTCTTTCTATCTTTCTCTCTCTATCTCTCTCTCATGCACACACACATGCGAAAAAAGTATACTAAGGTGAATCATAAAAATCTCCTCTACACTAAGTATGCATTTTTAAAAGGAGACATAAATGAGAACAAAACTAAAGATGACAGTTGATTTCTCACAGGAAAGGATGAAAGCTAGGAAAGAATGGAATAGCACTTTAAAAGTACTGTGAAGTAAAAAGTGTCAACCTAGACTCCTTTACTTCATCAAAATACACTAACAGTTAATCTTTACTGATAGTTTTTTCATTGCTATTCTGAAGCTTTTTGTACATGTATAGTGACATAAAGCAAATAAGGCGTTACTTCGTTACCTTAGTGTCTCTAAGAACAGTCTTGTCAGCATCAAGTTCAAGTAAATACATAAGGATAAGGAAGAATCCTATAATTCTGAATTTGAATTAATAAGATCTATGACATATTTTGTTCAAGAATATACATGTTTACGGTATACAGTGGTATTCATGAAATGAATCGTGTGACTAGAATTGTTGAAAAAAATAAGTTTATGAATTTCAATTCCATTGTATTCACTGGAATGGAACAGACCAGTGGAACAGAACTGACAATTTGGAAGTTACCTGTGCATCTATCATTCACTGATTTCCATCAAAGATGATGAGAACGCATCATTTCATCAGCTCTCCTTATCTGTAGGGGACATGTTTGAGGACCCAAGCAGATGCCTGAAACCATTAAGAGTGCTACACTCTCTATCTTAATGTCTCCATCTTTAACTAAGTACTTAATGTGCATTCTGGCCAAGGAGAAAGAATGAACTTTTCAAAAAAAGGTGCTTGGATACCTGGATATCTGCCCACAAGAATGTGAGTTTTGACTTTGCTTCATACACAATTTATATTAATCAATGACTTAATGAATCAAAAGCATAGTTTTGGCAATTTTTTTTAATACTGGGACTCAAACTCATGATCTGCTGCTTGCCAGCCAGGTGTTGTGCCTCTGAGATAAATCCCTGGCCCCAAAAGGCATAACTTTTAAAAAAATGTATTTGGTTGTTACAGGGCCTCACTATGCAGCTCGGACTCATGGTGATCCTCCTGTTTGCAGCCTCCCCAGCACAGGTGTGAACCACTATGCCTGGGGGCAAGGCTGGCAGGCATGTGGTGCTGGGGATCAAACCATGGTCCCTGAGCTTGCCTAGGCTTGCCTAAGCAGGCTCTTTAGTCTGCTGAGCTATCTTGCAGGCCCCTAAAAGGCATAGTATTTAAGAGCTCAAATTATACAATTTTAATAAGAAAATGTGCATAAATTATCATGACCTTGTACTAGGAAATTATTTTTTAGATCTAACAAAAGCATATGGAACACAAAATAAAAATTGATAAATTGGGCTTCATCAAAATTAAAAATGTTTTTGCTGTGAAGAATTCACCAAAAAAGTAGAAGGATAATCTATATCATGTGGGAAAAATATTTGCAAACACTGTCTAATAAAGTCCATATCTAGAATATAGTAAAAAAAAAAACCTACAACTTTTATGCCACAACTATTAACCAAGTAGTCAATTGCAAAATGCACAAAGGCTTTAAGTAGGGAATTCTCAAAGAATATATATACAATGAGCAGTAATGTTGTGAAATGAGACTCAGTATTATTAGTCATTAGGAAATGCAAATGAAAAACTGCAACAAAGTAGATGCCCCTTCACACCCACTAGGATGAATTGAAAATAAAAGGCAACACAGCATATGTATTGCCGAGGATGTGGAGAAATCGGAAGCCTTGCACTGTGCTCATGGGAATGCAGAGTGGTGCAGTCACACTGGAAAATAGTTTAGCAGTTCTTTAGTAAGGTAAGCATAGAATCACCATATGACTCAAAAATTACCCTCTTGGGTGGAGAGTAGCCTTCCTTATCTGTAGGGATACATTTGAGGACGCAAGTGGATGCTTGAAACCATGAAGAGCACTATACACTCTACTTTAATAGCTTTTCCATCTTTAACTAAGTATTTATATGCACTGTGGCCATAACTTTTGTAGTTGGAGGTGTCACAGCAAAACCAGCATGAACTTCATTTTCCTTGTTCACAATTTCACAGGGAAAAGGGTTTTTATTTCTGCAGATCTTAGCAAAATCAGAATTCAGGGTTTTTTTACTATTATTATTCAATTGAGTACTTCCACAGTTTCAGTGAAAAGCAGAACTTTATAGCTTCGCTTTGGCATATCCTAACTGCCAGCACTGCCCTGTTGCACTTCGAAGCATTATTTAGTAAAATAAGTTACTTCAGGACAACACTGTGACACCATGGCAGTCCTTGGTTAGCCCCGTTTATGACTAAGTGGATGTCAGGAGGCAGCACAAATGGTGCGGATGCACAGTAGAAAGGGACACCAGCTTCATTCGCAGGCACACAGAGCTGGACGAAGAGAGATTGCATCACACTACTCAGAACAGTATGTAACTTAAAACTTCTGAATTGTTTATTTCAGTAATTTTCTATTTAATATTTGCAGACTATGATTTAGTGCAGGTAACTGAAATGACAGAAAGTAAAATCAAGGTCAATAAAGGACTACTATGTATCCAAAAGCATTGAAAAATTGAGAATTCAACAAAAGCCTGTGCACATTTTTTTTTTTTCAGGACCAGGTATTGAACTCAGGCCCTTGCACTTGCCAGGGAAGCACTTATTCCACTGAGCCATCTCCCCAGCNCCTGTATGCAAAAATTGTAGTAGCACTAATCATAATAGTCCAAAGTGGAAATAACATGAATACCTTTGATTAATAAATGAAATTTAGTCTCTGGTAGAAACACATGAGAACTCTTCGCATTTACTTTACTTTTCTTTTTTTTGTTGTTTTACTTTTCTGTTTTTAATAGGCTTGAATACTCTATTTTTCCAGTGATTTAGTATTGCCTTCAATACGACAGAATTTACTTTTTTTTTTTTAACTTTTTAAAATGTATTTGGTACAGGGTCTCACTACACAGCTCAGACTCATAGTGATCCTCCAGTTTCAGCCTCACCCGTGCTGGGATTATAGGCATGAACCACCAAGCCCAGACTCCAAGGCTGGCTCAGCGTGCCTGGTGGCAGGACCCGCGCAGCTTGCTGTATGGAGGATTGAACCCCAGACCTTGCACTTGCCTAAACAGGTGCTTAGTCCACTGAGCTATCTCGCTGGTCCCTATTTATTTCATTTATTTATTTTTCTCTCTTTGAGACAAAGTCTCACTATGCAGCTTAGCCTGGACTTGTGCTCACTTCGTAGCCCAGGCTGGTCTCCAACTCACTGTGCTCTTCCTGCCTTTCAAATGCTGGGGTTACAGGTGTGTGCCACCATGCCCGAATGCCACAGAACTTAGAAGTACAAGATGGTGGATATACTTGCCAGGTGAATGTTACTTTAAAAGTAGAAGTATAGGCACAGATGCACTAAAATTACTCAGGGCTCCCATAGTGCCTCACACAAGAAGCTCCCCATAAATATTATTTATTGAATTAATGAATGCTCTGATGTATGTGTCTAGTCCTCAGTGGACAAGATTGTTGTGAGTAATTGGGACCTGCCAATTTGGAGGAAGACACATTTCCCCAAGAGGAAAGAGATAATAACTGCTATGTTTTGAAGCAACTAATGTATTTTAAAAAGAAAAAAGGAAAAAAAAACTAGGCTTTGAAAGACAAATGACAAACTAGTTCAGTCAAAATGAACTGTCTCATCATTTGTAGAAGCCAGATTAATTTTAATATGTGTGATTAATCCATTGCATAGAGATCATGTTGTTATTACCTGGTAATTTAATTTTTAATTTAAAATTTGAGCACTGACCAATTTACCCCATTTTGGAGTAAAGCCGTGTCGTGTCTTAAATTATGTCAGTTGCTCTTTTGGCATCTGACTGACTGAGCAAGGCCACTGCTGACCATGTTTAAGGCACGAACCCAGGAGGAGACAGTGTGGAACTCTCCGGAATGGCCCTGGCCATGTCCTTGGTCTGGGGCAGAGGTCCACACTTTCAGAGGACTCACAGGACATTCCCAGTCAGCGCCCCACTCCTGTGAGCTCATTCTTTAGCACCAAGCACTAGATGTACTTCAGACTGTACTCGGGGGAGCTTTTCCCTGTGCACTAAAGAAAATGCACTTAATTCCTCCAGATTAAGAAAAGTAAAATAGATATAATAAAAGTGATCCTATAGCTAGAATCCTCTTACATTCAAAAACAGTGTGTGCTTTTACCCCCAATAAGTGGAGAAATTTTCACATAGATACACACAGGTATACATGAAGGCCTTATGGAAAATCAGTATGATATGTTAATATAATTTAGTTAATACTAAAAATAAAATCCTTTTTTTTTCCATATTTCACTCTGGTACAATTTCCTGTCCTGAAGAAAGATGGAAACTTTTTCCTTGGAAGAAATATAGTTAGAATTTCCTGTAATACTGAATTAGCTCCAGTCAAAATGAACTATTTTGCACTGCCATTATTACTCACTTACCAAAAATACTTTGTTCTGGGTTTAATATTTTCTTAATACTTTTAACTTTTCAAAGCACTTTCTCATCAAGTATCACTTTTTAAAAAGCCCAAACTGGGCCACCCAAATACCTAACATTCTGTAGGTGACAGTGGCAAATGCCATTTGTTTATGATGATGGTAGTTTGCCTTGCCACTTAAAAATTTTTCAGTAAAACGTTACATTAAAAAAGTCATAAAAGGCGCTTTTAATACCATATCTTGACAATAGACATGCCCGGGCGAAGCTGTGAGCCTCCATCACCATTTCATTATGATATGATTATGATGCCAATACAAATTTCTGAAAAGCTTTATGCAACTGTAATTTCAAGACAGCTTCATTGCATTAAGAAACAAAACAGTCAACATAACATTGCAAAAATTGGGGGGTTTTGACAGAAAGCCATAAAACAACGGAATGTGCCAAATCAAGTCAACCTAAAATTTGGCTCCTCTTGAAGTGGGTAGCATTAGCTAAGCTGGTGATTCTAAAAATAGACACCAGTAGGCGATGCAAACGGGGCCTGGAGAACGCTGCACAACTGGCCCGAATTAATTAATGCACCATCCAGGTGCCCTCTGCATCTCTGGATCTGGTTCTCATGCTGACATGCAGCCCTTTCGTGCTACCCAGCTACTGAAGCCCCAGGGAGTGGCTCTGGCAGGCATTCCATTCTCTACTTCAATTTTTTTTTTCAACCCTGTATATTTATGGTGTTTTTAAATACTATCTTTTCCTGTTTACCATATGTCAAATTCTACATGAACTGATAAAAACATGCAAAGGCCTTATCACTCTATTCTCCTAAAATAGACTTTTCTCCCTCCTCCCTCCCACACTTCATCAAGCCCCTAGCTACTAATTACTAAAATCTAAAATGTTCATCTGACCGAATTGCATTTCGTGTCCATTTTTAAAGACCTCAATTCAATTACCCACACTTATGTGGGCACCCAGGAAAATAATCTCCATCGGTATTTTTCCATTATGCAGCTTCTCAGCTCAGGGATGTTTCAGCACAAAGAAGATTCCCCTTCCAGCATAGTGTGCTCTCTTTAAGGCCAGCAGCACCCTCCTTGCCCAGAGGCATGTGCCTGTATTGTCACTGCAGCAGCCGCCTTCATCAGAGCCTGCTGTGCTGTGCCTAACTCCTCACTCCAGGGAGTGCTTCCCTGCTTGATGCTGGTAGCAGATTAAAGCTGTTCTAATTTTCCATCCAAGCCAAATAGATGCATAAGCAAGCTGTTAGATTGTCTCTGGATCAGCACAGGGCACTATCCTCCTGCTCTACCAGAGCACCACACTATTAGCATATCAGGAACATTTGCAAGTGAAATCACATGGGAAGAAAGGAGGAGGGAAGATGGGGGAATAAGGAGGCCACTCCCAAATCCAAATGCAGATTCTTGCTGAAGTGGCCTTGGACTTCTGAAGGCATTTTCCCCAATGCCATGAAATGAGCATTTACTCCACACCACACACATCTTCTAAGTAGAGTGGGGATCACCTCCCTCTACTCAAAGAAAAGAAATCTGTCATGTCGTGCTCTTCACAAGGGATCTTGTCCCAGTGGACAGAAGAGAAAAGAGGAGTTGTGAGGTGATTTGGTGGTTGCAAATTGGAAGTATTGGAAGTTTGGTTTTTTTCTTAGCAGGCCACAAGTCACAACAGATGCTACGCTAGCTTGAGATTCAAAATTTGAGTCCAGCTTCAACCCTTACCCCAAGGAGCACGATAGAATTCTCAATGAAGCTAAAGGTCATCTGCACAAATGAGAAAAAGTACCCACTGAGACATACAAATTTGGGCGAAAAACATCGATAGATTTGGAGAAAAAAAAATAAGGACTAAAAGGAAAATACAAAAATTCAAGGGGAATTTCAATCAATAGAAATATAAGGGGCGTGCTTGTAACTCATAGTGTCAAAGCAGTGAGTGAAGATGAGAGAAAATAATTATGTGCTTTGTTAGAACTAGATTTTATCATCATTATGTTAAAAAAATTGTAACAAAAGCCCAGGTGCACACAGCATTCTGCTGAATGTAGCTAAGAGCAAGAGGTACAGATATTCTTTATTTTTTACAAGAAAGCTAGATAGAGAATATGTGAAAATACTGTCTGTGGGGAAAAAAAGCACAAAATCATTGATTTGGGGTCCTCAGATGATGAAACTTTGCTTACCCTTATGCAATATAAATTCCTGAACAAGATGTGAAAACAATTTTTTTTAAAAAGAGAACCTAGACTTTACACTCAGATAAACAAATATGATATTATTCTATAATGGAAAGCAATTAGTGGACTTTGAAGGGTACAATAGATACTAGGCAAAGAGAATGATCTTATTCAAAAAGAAAGAGTTATTGAGCTGAGGAGAAGGACAGAAGAGTTAGTGGGGGAGAGAGATTTATCTATGTATGTAAAGCAGGATGGTTTGGACAACTGTACTGTGTATTTCTGCTGGTCTATGGAAAGGGACAGTTAGCACTTAATTTGTTTTGTTGTCTTTTTTCAATTGTCCTTTTTCTCTTCTTAATTTCTTATCTATTTCCTTCTCTTTTTCTTTCTTCTTTCAATTTTGCATGCATATAGCTGGTAATATGAATAACTAGTTCGAAGAAACCCTATACATTACAACAAATACTGTGAAATTCTGTATCACTTGTAATTTTCTGTTTTAATACTATTTTGTACTCTCTTTAAAAAATAAAAAAGGCAATTAGTATAAAAAAACTCATAGTGGGTAGAGTTATGCCCCTCAAAATATGATGGAATCTTAATCCAAGTTGAGAAAATGTCATACTGGATTGGGGTAGGGCAGATCAAGGAATACTTGTAGATGCAGAGATGCAGATAGAAGGTGGCTGTGTGGAGACAGTAGTGGAGATGGGAAGGATGTGAAACAGCCAAACAATGCCAAGGACAGCTGCAAGCATAGGGCAGTGGGAAGAGACTAGATGGACTCCCCTAGAGTCTTCGGCATGTTTGTGGTCCTGAGTCAAACTTTGGCTTCAGACTGTTGGCCTCCAAAACTGTGAGAGAATGAATTGTTTTAAAACCAGCTTAACTAAGGTACTTCGTTAATAGTAGCTCCAGGAAATTAATATGTGTAAGAAAATCAGTTCTTCATCTCTGCATACTTAATCCATGTATGTAAAGTGTATGTCAGCTCTTAGATATTTTCTGAATAATTAAGAAATCATATTCCAGTTCAAGTAATGGCATTTTCCATGACAGGTTAGCTCTTGACCTCTTCCTCCTTTAAGCACTCTTCACTGCCCATGTGTCCACTTCTGAGGTGGGCAAAGGCCACCAATGAGCTACTGCCATGCTGTGCGGAGTTGAGGTTGTCTTGCTGTGGCCATCAACACTCTCCTCAGAGCTTCAGCTCTGGTTTCTGTTCCTTATTGTCCTACCTTACAGCTCCAACCTTACTAGTGCCATTTAATTCTTCCCACCTAGTTGCCAGCACTAGCGAGAGTATAATGAATGAAATTAACTTCTCTCAAAATTCTACAAAAATGGACACCTGCCTGTTCCTGTGAAGCAATAAGGTGAAGCAAGATCCTTAAAAACATTTATGCTCTTGGGCATAATAATTTTATTTTTAAGAATTTTACCAGAAGGAATCATCTGTCTCTACAACGAGGTTTGTTTCATCGCTATTCATCTACTTTATGCATCCCTGACCTATGTCCTCACATGCTCTTTCTTACAAAATCCAGTGCCTCATGAAATCTGCTATTTTGTGGATCATAGAGGACATCATCAACTTGCTTGCAAATACGTCAACTAACCTGTTTATGAGTGTCTGCAAGTTTCTTTCTAGAGGCTCCTCTTGAAGGCACAACCCAGGAGTCATGGTGCTATACACCACTTCATGGATACTAAGCTTTCTCCCAGGATGCAATAGTTTGCCAATATTTTGGTACAATGCCCAATACCCATAACACACAGAAGAAGAGATTTGACTTTGCCTATTGTTTAAGGAATTCTGTCCATGATTGGCTGACTCCAGGATAGAGACATCATAGTGAAGGGGCATGACAAAGCAAGCAGCTCATTTGATGGCAGCCAGAAAAAAAAAAAAAAAGAAAGAAAGAAAGTGCTATGGAGAACAGACTCCTGGGGACACAGCTCTTCCAAGCAGGCCCATTGATGGATCAGTGTCCTGATGAACATAGTGCCCCTTCATCCAACAAAAAGCCCCACCTCTGAGCACATGAGACTTTTCGGGGACATTTAAAATATAAACTATATGGTGTGTTGTGCCAGCCTCACAGCCAAGGCACTCTGAGAAGGCAATTGAGACTGGGCATGGTGGCAGGTGCCTGTAACCCCCACACTTGGGAGGCTGAAAACAGGAGAATCACTACAAGTCCGATCTGTGTAATGAGACCTATAGATCCTGTCCTAAATACAAAATAAATAAATAAAATGTAAACTATAACAGAATTATTGTCAGTTTACCAAGTCTTCTGCTTCAAAGGGTGTGGCATGTGGCTGAGGCATTGCGTCCATTGCTGCCATTTCTAGCGTGAACAGCTTGTGTAAAATCATCCCCAGGGAATCAGGTTCAGAATGGTACAGAAGCAAGGTAGGGAGACCCCATCTTACAGATTTGGATATGGTCCATTGTCCAAGTCTGACAAGGTTCCAGGTAAAGCACTTCCTCAGGGTTCCAGAACATTGTCCTCTTCCTTAATTCACAGGCCTCAGTCATGGCAGGTAAAAGGACTAGCAGAGTGGTAATTCCAGCCTGTAGCAGAACCTTTCTCCTTCCCAAGAACTCCAGCTTCACAATAGGTCAAAGTGGATTCTGTCTGGTCCATGGAGTGGACACACTTTAAAGTCTTTCTAGGACATTCTTTATACTTGTCAAAGCTAAAAATAGTGTGGCAGGAAGTAGGTCAATTAAAGTCATTTAATGCAACAGTGTGTACCAGTAAGTGGTACCTATTATTTAAGGAATGAAAAAAAAATGGTCCTGTCATAATATGTGAAAAAGGAGGTTCAGGACTGTATGCCAAGAAAAACTTCATGTACAAAGAAATACATATTTTCATGCATTTATGCATGGAAAAGCAGAGTAAGAAGAAATACACATAAATATTAGTAATCATTGTCTCTAAGGAATGGAGTTGTGGGTGACTTTAATCATTCATTGAAGTTCAACATTTTTCAAAGATCAATAGTGCATAACTTTTACAATGTACATATATCTTTTATCAGAAAAAGTGGATGAGTAAGAAGTGTTTAAACCTTAATTCTCCTAATGCTGAATTTCTTGGGGCCCAGGGGTCAGACTGCCTGACGGCTCTCCTACCTCTACTAACAAATGACTGTGGATCAAAACAGGCTTTACACATAGCCAGGTGGGTAGGGGCACCAAATTTTGTCTCAGCACAGAAGCTGTTTCTAGAGTTGGGCCAGCCCTCCCCCTCCTTAGGTCTCACTCCTCTCAGGCCCTGGGGTGAAAAGCCTGCATCACCCAAGCTTTGTCTCCTCCTTTGCATCACCCATGCCATGGTCTTTTCCTCAGCTATGAACTCAAGCTTTTTCCACAAGATAGAAAACACAGTACTAGTACTTTCCACTCTTATCCTGTGAAAACCCTGGGATAGAGAATTAAACAAAAGCCTTGGCAGGAAAGGGAAAAGACAAACCCCAGGGAACACAAACACAAATGAAAACTTTGGTGAACAATCCAAAAAGTAGCAGTTCTTGAACCATGTGAAGAGAAAATAAACCAAGAGAGTTCAGAATTCAAAGGACATAGAAAAAAGTGTGGTCATGTCTAGCACCAAAATGGCGGCTTATCCCAGTCTTAAGCTGCCCAAACCACAGCACATGGGAGTTAGTGGTTATTGTTCTAACTCAAAATGGCAGGCACACATGTCCTCAGTCTAAGAAGATTAAACTGACCAACAACGCACATTTTTAAACAGAAGATGCCATTTCCTTGGCAAGAGTACAGAAATCAATTTTGTTATTTTGCATCTTACTTCTCTTTAGTATTTTCTGCTTGTAACTAGGGGTGGGGAAGTTTTTTAAGTGTGCAAATTCTTCCACACTCTGTGTCATGGGCAATGAAACCTTTAAAGCTTTCCCATCTTTAGGAGTTTGAGGAGATTCATTTCTGGGAAGAAATTGCTCCCCACCTTTAAGCCTTCTCTGATGTGCAGAACAAATACTCTACTCACTGAGCAAGCAATGTCTTTAGGGTCATAGAAGAATCTCACAAGGTTGCACATTTCTACTCAGATTAAGAGTTTGGGTGACTATCCAAATGCATAGGCATAAAAGGGAAATCAGGCAAAAGCCTACTTTTGAAATACCATCCACCAGGCCTTTCAGAAAGATTTTATATAAAAAGAGTAACTTAAAGGAAGCCCAGACTGATTAAGAATGAAAAGGGAAAATGTTTTTCAAAAATTCTATGAGATATGCTATGAATCCATTTGGCATATCTATAAGCTCTCTTCTCTCAAGCATGGGGACTTGGAGAGACACATAGCCTATTTACATTCTGTGTGAGTGTGTGCATCTGTGTGTGTGTGCACTCATCACACCAATGATCACCCAACTTAACTATCTTTCTCCCAGGATGTTTTTTTATTTGTTTGTTTGTTTGTATGTTTGTTTGTTTTTCTACCACCTTTCATTTGTGTTCTGCTAAAAATCCAGTGGAAGCTTTTGGCTTTATTAAGATTACTCTTAACTAAAATTATTTAAACCTGTGTTAAATTAGACCATAATAAAAGAACAGTCTCATGGATTCAA
>NDGN011372683.1:0-19053 GCA_002564285.1 Tympanoctomys barrerae
TTTTTTTTTTTGCATTTTTAGGTAAAAACTGCAGAGAGAAGCACCTAAGTTGAGCTGAACAAAACAAAGCAGGGCCAGTGGTATGCCCGAGCCAGATTACACTCACAAGAGACACTCCTTAATTGTTTAGGTGTTCTGTGAGCCAGCTTTTGGATTGTGGCTAGCTTGCAGTCAGCCATGGTATGAATGTCTACCAAAGTGTGTAAGGCATGATGTCACAACAACCCCCTTCCACACACACACAGTCAAAAAGTTGCCTTCCAGGCTCAGTAGTGAAAATGACAGCCCCTAAGGGTTTCCTACTTCCTTCCAAGTTGCGGTTGTTCTGCATAGCTAAGGGAGTGGCCAAGCGAGGCAGCAGCACAGGACGTGCTGCAGCACAGCAGAGGGTGTATCGAAGACTGCCAAGCTGTCTGGGGTTCTAGGGGACAGGGGACAGCTGAAACGAGTGGGAAAAGACATGCTGATGACACCTGCAAGGGCCATGTCCATATCTTTGATCATCAGGAATAAAACAAAGGACAGTTAAGTGAGTGGACGATGGCACTTGGAAGAACGAGAATTTCTATTCCACATGCTAGCAGCTAATAATAATTTCCATGGAGATATCTAAAGCGAGACTTCGGTTTGCTAAACATGATGCATTTTTTGTTTCTGCGTCTTGTCTGAAAATGAAAGACATTAGCAATAGACAAAAATGCTATAATTACTTGTAAAGGTATAAGAGCATTGAAATATGGTTTAAACTAATACTGAATATGAACTACATCATCACCTAATGTGTTATTATCTATTTTGCACAGAGTCTTATAAAACATAGAAATGTAACATGCAGAATTTGTTCCACCTGAAGTTTTGGTTGCAGAACATTTTGATGGCCTGGCATTTACTAAGAGGTATTGTCCAGCCCACTAATTGAAAGCTCACCAATAAAATTTAGTTACAAATATTTGTGCATATCCATTATTAATATCAATGCAGAGATGCAAGATACATATTGACAAGTGTCCAATAAAAAGTTATTCGTAGTGTCTTCCAAATACCTAGAATTCCTCCTGCAATACTAGGTGTCATCTGCCTGTATTTTCTTTGTAATATTTTAGGAAAGAGGTAAAATTTCTTTTACTTTTAAGACAAGTCATCCTCTAAAATGTTGGCAAGGGGAGTTATTTGTGTTGCCAACACTTGAGTACTAGAGGCAAGGTACAAAAATAGAATGAGGAAGTGCTTCAAAATGTAGGAGCAAAATGCTGTTTTGGGTGACAGTAAGTAACATCAAAACTACGGGAGAAAGGAAGATTTTTATTAAGACTCTCATATTGAAGCTAAAACGCCAGCTTGGCTAAATCGAAAATATCAACATAAAATTGTTATTTGCCATTTAAAAAGAAAGCATATTTTCTATTTGGCCACTCTAGGGGCTTCATTAGCATGCCACATCCCCAGGTCTCGCATAAAATACTGAAACTTCTATTTCTAGTTCTTTCAATTTCTCCATTTGCTTTTTATTACTATTTTTTAACAAAAGGCACTGGAGCCTCCTGGGAAGTGGGACTGGTTTTGCATTAAGAGCAGAAGACCCTTGGATGAGATTGAAGCAGTTCATTTAATATACAATGAAAAGACCTCTATTTCTTTGTTTTTGCACCTAGTTGTGCTATTAAGGCTTATATTGTTGGCTATGCATAGGTATAAGTATACACGTATAAAAAAGTAAATACAGCAAATATAATTTCAGTCTATACTGGATAATGTTTCTTAAGGTTAAAGAACTATCATTTTTTGTACTGTATTTTCTCACAAAACCTGTTAAGAAATCCAATAATTAGAAAACATATATGATGAACATAATAAATACATAATATCTGTGTAGATCAAAACATAGTATGCCTATAGTTCCAAAATTAATTTGTATTAATTGCATAGACCACTCAAGATAAATACTCAATTACTTCCTCTATCAATTTGTGAAATTGTACCCCCCCAAAAGCTGTACATTTAGAATACAATTTGTTCCAAATCTTGACTGGTCGATTTCAGTTATAATGAGAAATTTATTCTTAAGATTCTTTGTTTTAAGTGCTTATTCCACTAAAGAGATTCCCAGGAATTTAAAGCCTTCAGATTAAGGATCTGGTGGAGATCTACATAAAAACATAATCTCTCATTTTGCAAATCCAGTTGGCATCAGGGTCCCCTCAAGGGGCTTGGGAGGTCCTCCGCCCAAAATGTGCTAACGCTTTTCCTCCAGAGGGTCTTTGGCATCTGAGACATGGCTTGGCTATAGAATCAGGGCAGCCTGGGTTCTTTTTCATATTTCTGATGTTAGAATTTATAATACTTAACTACATTTAATCCAGTTATTTTTAAAAGCTCCTTTATGTATTTTCTTTCTGCTTGGTATTCCTCAATTAACAAGTTTTCCTACTCAGTCCTAAGTAGAAAGATGCTCAGACAGAAAATATCTGAGAAATTGATACCTCTAACTTTATGTCCAAGTTGATTCATGGCTTCTAACAATATTGAATTATAATATTGCCAAATAATTCATCTCAAAGGGATAGATAACTTATTTTCACAGGTATAATTTATGCAGATGAGATGAGCCTTTGGAGAGGGCCCAGTTGAGATGAGGAGGAAACCATGATGACATTTGTATTCTCTAAGTCTACAAATCTAGAAAGAATAACTTTGTTTTGTGTTTTTATTCATTTTTATGGATGATTTAGATTTCAATGTAAGACTATCATTTCTGTTTTAAATTTTTATTTATTTATTTATTCGATACAGGGTCTTGCTACACAGTGCAGACTTGTAGTGATCCTCCTGTCAGCCTCCTCAGGGGTGGGATTACAGGCTTGCACCACCACGCCAGATTCCGGGGCTGGCATGGCAACAGTGCTGGGGATCGCACTCAGGTCCTTGTGCTTGTCAGGCAGGTTCTTGGACTGCCAAGCTATCTTCCCAGCCTGAGGCTACCATTTCTTAATAGGAAAGGAATGGAGGTCTGTCTCTTCAACAGATGGTGAAAGAGTGTGTTAGGCGCAGAGTGGCTAAGGACAACCTCGGCTCAGGCCTGACCTGAGGTACATACCTGTATGGCCTATGAGCTAGTTCTTTTCCATTTTTAAATAGTCTAAAATACGCACACAAGTATGTAATAGAGAATATATTTTGTCTTTAAAATCTAAAATCCTTACTGTCCACTTTTTAAAAGAAAAGTTTACAGGGCAGGTGAGATAGCTTAGCGAGCTAAGTGCCTGCTTGGCAAGCACAGGGACCAGGGTTTGATCCTCAGACCTGCATACTGTGTTGGCCCCATCCTCAAGGTGTGCTGAGCTTGTGACAGAGTCCAGTTGTGGCTGTACATGCTTGTAATGCCAGCTCTGGGAAGGCTGAAAACAGGAGGATCCCTAGGAGTCCAAGCTGTGTAGTGAGACCCTATACCCCACAAAAAAAGAGAAAGAGTTTACAGATCCCTTTCTCAAAATGGGTGCAAGTGAATGACAGCTTAAAGCTCTCTCTCTCTTTGGCAGGTGCATGGGAGTTTGTATGGGAGTTAGCAGATGAAACCTTATAAAATATTATGTGTTCTGAGAACCAAAGCATTGTCCCCACTTTGCAGGCAGGAAACCTGAAATGGGAGTCCGCTGTGCACATGTTTCTAAAGGTTTGAAGTAAGATTGCCACTAACCAAGCTGGAGATTAGGACTCGTACAAATAACAACTATGTCGCACTGCCTCTAAATGTGATCTGAAACTTACCTGATTATTTGTTGGGGATCGAGTCCACTCCTGATACCAGTCTTCAAGCAGTGAAATTCGAATCATGATATGATTGGGGAAACAGCAATCATATGCACGGAAAATTATCCAGACTGTGTTAAGCATTGAAAAGACATCCTCCTACGCTGAGCGGCTGTACTGTGCTGCAAGCAGAGACCTTACGAGCTGGCTGAGAAAGGCTCCCTCGCACTCCGGTCCCTTTGCAGTGGGCTGCCTCAGATGGTGGAATCACTAGCCATGGCTGCCCAGTGATTTCAGACGGGACCTCGTTGGCCTCTTATGATCCCTCCCTCTCAGCCTGGTGCTCTGTGTCTGTCTGTCTGTCTAACATTTGGAAATTTTATAGCAGAAAACTCTCCCCAAAATTCCTGAGAGTTGTTAATAAAATGGAGAATCTTAAAATAAATTCTAGGGTGACTAGTTTGTTGGTAGGTTAAGGTTCGGGACAGTGGAAGGCATAGTTAGTCCTGGGAGGCAGCATGGAAGGTGTAGCCCTGGAGGAGCCAGCTTGTTGCTGACCCTGGTAGCTTTCCTTCTTGTCTCCACACCTTTCACACTGAGGGAGAAGTTAGGTCTGTGAGGAGTGAGGAGAAGTTCTCAGTTTGTTTGCTATTTTCTCCTATCTACGTCCTGAGTTTTAGATTCCTTGTTATAATTTCTTTATTGATTTGCTTTTCCTTGCCTTTGGTTTTGCAGGTGTTTGTGAAAATCTTCAGCTTCTCATTGTACTCTCGGTGCTTTTATAGATCTACCTCCTCTATAGTTTATAGGGGTATTTAAGAACATTTTGCACTCAAGGGCCTGAGTTCAATCCCTGGTTCCACCAAAAAAAAAAAAAAAAAAAAAAAAGAACATTTTGCAGCAAGGAGAGATAAACATATATGTACTAGCTCCATGACTCGAAGTAGAACCTATCAGAATTCATGTGGCAAGAAAATGTATTTGTAGATGTACTGACAGTTTTCCCAACAGATCAAGCTTTATTTCATTTGTTTTGGGAGGTTTTCCATCAGCTTGGTAATGATGAAAATAACAGTATATGGGTTTGGGGGTGTTAGTGGCTGATAGAGTACTTGCGTAGCATGCCTGAAGCACTGGGTGTTACCCACAGTGAGAAATGGAGGGACAGGGAGGAAGGACGGGAGAGAGAGAGAGAGAGAGAGAGAGAGAGAGAGAGAGACAGACAGACAGACAGACAAACAGACAGACAGAGACAGACAGAGACAGACAGAGACAGACAGAGAGAGAGAGAGACAGAGTATCAGAGACAGAGAGAGACAGAGGGAAAGACAGACAGACAAAGAGACAGAGAGAAAGAATATTAATCCATGAGTAAAGCAGAAAACATTTGGACAGATGTATTCTCTTTCTGTTCCAGTGATACAGGGGAAAGATGCTTCCAACCTGAAAGATATCTGGGCTCAGTTTGTGTTCTGTAAAACCAAAAGAATGAATTTTAGGAACAGTGGAGGTTAAGAGCAGAACGTATTTATTGGAGGAAAGAAAGCTTCTGTCTGACAGAGGGACAGAAGGTGGGCCCAAGTGGGTTGCCAAGGACTCTGCCTTTTCTAGGGACTCTCATAGAGCAACTCCATGAGGTGAGGTGGGCCCAAAGTGGGAAACACGGAAACCCACTAGGTAGACATGAGATGGGATAGGACTGCGGCCCACCAATAAGGTTACAAGCACAACTGCTCTCAGAATCAAACAGGGAGGTGAGTCAAGTAACAAGTGGGCATGAATACAGAGCAGGATCTTTCCCTGCAGGGGTCTGGGTTAGTAACTCTTCCTGACCTTTTCAATGGGACTGTTACCCGTTTAAAGTATCAGTCCCTGATGTCTGTCCCCAGTGAAGTATGTGGCTGCATTTGTTTACTCTTTTGTCTTGAGGTGTGTCCACAGCTGCACTGCCTGTTTCTCCCAGTTGCAAAGAATTTTATCTTTCAAATTGAGGCCTTTGAGGGCTCCGCCCTGTCTGATTGCCTATAATATTTTTTACCTAACTCAGCACCTACAACATCAGGAATGTATAGAACCTCATGCAGTGGGAAAAGGGAGCAAAGAAAGGTGAAGTTAGGAGCCTCCCAGAATCTCAAGAGCATTAAATTCTGTCCTACGTAGCATCCTCTGGGTCACAGAATCCTCTGTGACCACTTGCAGGGGAGCAGGGGACTCGAGCTGCCTCCAGACACAAGCTAGGCTTTAATCTCTTAAGTGCCATGCATTTCTTGGACTCTGTAGCTGCTCTGAGTCCTTTAGGCCCCCATTGTGAGGCTCATCCTTTGACATTAGTCAGATCCATTGCTTGTGGATCTTCCAGGAGGGTCAAAGCTTGGAGATTTGGTTTAGCTTTTCCAGACTCAGCTGGTGTGCATGACCTTGCTCTCAGGGTCTAAGATATTCCTAAATCCAATAAGTAAACATTCTGGCTTTCTACATCTGTGGGGAAAAGGTGGAAATAACTGACAACTCCCGGGAAATAGCTGATACAGTGAGGTTGTAAATTTTTAAAAGTTTTGCACAATTTATAAAGGTTTGGGCATGTTGGGTGAAGCCTTAAAATGTGGCACAGTACCTGATGGCTAGCAATAGTGGGGCATTAACATCCTGTGACCCAAAGGCTCCAGGAGAAGAGTGGGTCCCAGTGTCCAGATGCCCTGCGGGCAGAGGGCAGGCAGTGGGGAGCTGCATCTCCAACTGCCGGCTCCCTCCGCCCTCACTGCCTGTGCTTCCTGGAGCTGCTCTCACTGGGCTTGCAGTCGGAACTTCCACTCCGTGCTTTGTCCACTGCAGCACAGAGATGTCACACAGCTGCGGTGGAGACTCTTCCTCAGGAAATTTGAACTAGAATAGTCCTCAAATTCTCAGTGGCAAGGACGGGTTGTTCTTATTCAACTTCCAAGTTGCTGAGGACCAGTATATTTGTGAAAGAAAATAAAAACTAATACCTAGAAAAGAAATAAAAATAGAGGACCAAGAACAAAAGCTCTAATTATTGTTTTTTTTTTTTTTCTTCTTTTGTGGCAATAAGGCCCTTGCATTGACCCATCCAGCTTTCCTCGGCTTTCTAACTTCTATTTTGAGAGAAGGATTCCCTACTTTGCTAAGTTTCCTAGTTTGGGCCCCTATTTGTACTCCTCCCATCTCAGTCTCCCAGGGTAATAGGTGTGCACCACCATGTCTGGCTTTTTTATTTCAATTTTTAATTTTGAGATTCATAGAGATAAAATTAGTCCCTCAGAAAGTTATAGAACTTCCATATTCATTTCATTCTGCTTGGGGAAAAAGATCCTAGCCTGGCACTGTCCGCAGGTCACATCGTTAGCAGGAATGTAGAACACTAGTCTACAATGATTGTGGGCTTGATCATGGAATATACAGGGAAACTCGTAAGATACAGCAAAACATAAAATGAGCATGAAATGGACATAGCAACACCTTCATTAAAAATTATATATATATATATATATTTTAACTAAACCAAAATGACCATTTTTAGATTTTTTCTTTGTTTGTTTCATTGTTTTGTCATTTTTTGTTTGTTTGTTTGTTTTCTGCTATTCTAGGCATGGACTTTTGGGACACTCTAACACTGAGCCACACCCTCACCTGTCTACTTTGTATTTGGAGATGGAGTCGTAGTTACTTGTTCAGGCTGAACTTGAGCTTACGACCCTCCTACCTGACCCTCCTGTACAGAAATGACAGGCTCTTGATTTGCTGTGATATAGTTCAGCATTTCCCAGTGTTGGGGAGAACATTATTAATGACTTTTTTTTTTTTTGATACAGGGTCTCACTATGCAGCTTGGACTCACAGTGATTCTCCTATCTTAGCCTCCCCAGTACTGAGATTATAGAAGTGCACCACCATGCCTGGTTCTGGTTCCAGCATGGCATGCCCCAGGTTCCAGGGTCAGCATGGCATGTGGTACTGGGGATCGAACCCAGATCCTTGTGCTTGCCAGGCAGACACTTAGACCACATAGCTATCTCCCTAGTCCAGATGCTCTATGACTGAAGAGCTCCAAAGTCAAACATCATTGCAAAATATTCTTAAAGTTCATAACAAACATTTGGATACTTGGGACTCACAACAGTCCAGCAGCAAACAATCGTTTTCCATCCCAGCACTGATGGGTGAGGAGGTAGAGGCACTTGGGTTTTAGTTTCAGCTTTGTAATGTAGACAGAAAGGACCAGAAGGCCCCAGCATTCCTGAAGCTGATTGGATTGATCCTTTTTCCCCGTGTAATACATGTGAGCATCTCGTGTACTTTGAGGAGGTGCTGAATACACATTTTCCTGCCTCATAAGGTAAACTAAATGATTCTTCTTCATGGTATTCCTAATTGTATGCTTCTAGGAAACTTTCAGAATTGGACCAGTCAACCACTAAAGCCAACTTTTTTTTTTTAAACCCTTGTTTAAAGTCTGAGTCTCAGAATTGCTAGTATACGCTCTGTAGCTGCCGTATTTTGGTAAGTAAGGAATTGTGTCGAAGACCCATTGTTAAAGAAGTGATTTTCTAATTTCACGTTAGCGTTTGCGTATTTACTTATGGTTTGTTGGAAACTTGTAATTTAGAGGACAACTTAGACTGTAGTGTTGAATGCTTGGCTGTTTCAGTGCTTCCTGAGTGTCAAGTTGAGGAAATTGATATTTTCATAAATATCTGTGAACAACAGTCCTGTCATATTAATAGGGAAAGATAATTCATTTGGATTTCGCTGGGCACATGTCAGCACAGGGCTTCTCTCTGCAGAATAAATGTATTCTGTCCAAGTGAGAGTTGAAGATACAGCTTTTGCTGACCTTTGTGACTAAATTCAAAATGAGATACACAATCAGTGGGAGGGGGAATCAGAGGCTTATTTGGGCCAAATTCTGCTTGTTATTTATTTATTACTTAATATCTGAATTTTGTGAGGACAGAAATTTGATTTAAAGTTCTTCAATATATTCCTGTCTTTGTCCATTGGTACTGTTGTAATTATTGGGGAACAAAAATTAATTCCTTAGCATTTGGAGGCTGGAAAGCCCAAAATAAGGGTGCCAACAGATGTGGCATTTGGTAAGAGCCCAGTCTCTGTACCAGAAGGCCACTGAAGTATGCAGCAGCCAAAGGAGGGAGGAACACTTTTTGTCATATGGCAGAGAAGCCAAGAGTGAGAACCAGCTCCCTGAAGCCCTTTCTCAAAAGGATTAAATCCACACAAGAAGGTGGAGCCTCCCTGGGCTACTCCCCTATACTCAGTTCTAGTACTTCAGCAAATATTCTTGACCTGAGTTTTGGAAGAGAGCAAACAGCCCAGACATGGTTGTTTCTTTTGCTGTCTATGGTCTAAACAACATCTATTCATAGTATTTTCATTTTGTTATTGAATTTCTCCCTTGCTCACAAAGACTAAGAGGGATGACCATCTTCAATATTTATTAATAAAATACTATAATGTACTAGGAATCCAGAAATCCAAGTAGAAAGAATTGTGTTCTTTCCTATTGCCATAGGAAAGAATAGTGTATTCGTTTAGTTACCCACATCCACGATATGAGATGTATTTAAGGATATGTAAATCTTTCGATGACAGCTGTGCAGAATTCCATGAGACACAGTGTGGCAAGATTAGGGACCAGGTATGCTGTGACATTTTCATAGATAGAAATGCTCACCGTCTTAGGGTAGGGTGGTGTAATAGAGAAATCCTAGCAGGGTCAACATTGAACAACTAGCCTGGGTGTTGCCGGGATGGGGGCTGACTTGAGACCTTGCTAATTTCCACAGTGTAAATACTTTCATCATGACTACTTTCCAGGGGCAATGTGACGTCACTATACAGAGTCAGCTTAACATGTCCTCACCACTCTATGGTTTTTCTACCATAGAGATGAGATGTACACAAATTCCAAAGCCCTCATTGCAGGACGACATAGTTAGATACTCACCAATGAGTTTAATATTGGGTACCTGTTTTTATATAATTTATTTGTTTGTAAGCTTGTATCATTTAACTTATACTAACATCCATGCTTAATAACCATATCAAACATTTCCCCAAAAGCCTGAGAACTGGCCCTTGTGAGCTAGTACGTGGGGTCTTGCACACATCGCTGGGTAAGAAAATGATGATGGGGTGGGTTCTGAATCTGATTCTTTGCTCTGATACTCAAAGGTGTGTGCCTATTGGAAGTGGGTAGTTTTTTTTTTTTTTCTAAGCCTGTTTTGTCAGATGAACCATAAGAGCAAAACTATATTTCTTTTGGATCACTATTGAGAGGATTAAATAGGATTGATAATCTCCCTCATCCATTCCTGAGAGCCATACTTGATTGTTAAAATTTCATAAAGTCCCTATTAGAATTGTGACCAGGAAACTTCTTTTTTTTAAACTAAGCAGGAAGTCATTAAGAGGACTATGCTCTGCACTGCCTAATGATGTGATTTGCATAATTCAAGGGAAGATGAACAGACTGCTTTAAGGATTCAGAATGTACTATCACTAAGAGTGAATATTTTTCTGGGCACATGTGAAATTTGGTTCCAACAAGGCTTCCTCTTGACTCAGTGTCACAATTGTGAAAAAGGGCCTAATTTGGAGAGTTTTCTCCTTTCTTGAGTATCTGATGCAATTTGCAGGCCAAAAGCTTCTCCTTTGCTCTTAACAGGTTCTGCACAAGGCAGTAAAGTAAGAATGTGAGGACACACACAGGTAACCCTGGAAAGGAAACAGACAGCTGAGAAAGATGGAGATGGGAGGAGGAGGAATGGGACAAGGTACTGGGAGGCTACACAAAGGAGCCCTCTGGGGAAAGATTTATGATCTTGGACTCTGAGAAGTTTTCTCTTTGGTTCTTAGCACTAAGCTCTCCACATGTTTGTTCTCTACTCATACAATGATTCAGTGACTGTTTCTTGCTAATTCCTACAGTGTAAATGTTGAACGTCTTTCCAGTGTCCATGTTAAAGGTTTGGTCCTCCATGTGTTGTCACTGGGGAGCACGGTGCACATTCAGGAGGTAAGGTTCAGCAGGAGTCCTCAGGTCATGAACAGTGGTGTGTCCTCACAAGGCACCACGTCCCTTCTGTTGCTTTTTGCTTTTTGGTGGTGAAGCTAATAGTGTGCTCCTTCGTGATGTCACTGCCATACTGTCATGCCATTGCCATCTGTCATGCTCAATAGAAGCCAAAACTATGGGTCCTCTGATCTGGCACCAAAGACTACAAAGCTGTGAGTTGATATAAACCTTTTCTCTTTGTAAGTTAATTATCACAGGTATTTCATTATAGTTTCAGAGGCTAACCCCTAGATCTACTAGGTGTTGACTAGTCCTGAGAGTACTACAGAGAACAGAAATGAGTGGCCATCATCCACGCTGAGTTAACATAATTCTGGAGAAGACATTAACAGTGAGTAATCAAAGAAACAGAATAATCATTACAAGCAGTAACAAGTGCAATGAAGAAAATAAAATATCATAATAGAGAAATCCAATTCATCAAGGAAAGGAATAAAAATTTAAAGAAAATTGAAGAGATGATAAATGCATACATTTATTTTTCCTAAGGGAAATAGAAGAGCATCAAAGAGTTTGAATAGAGAGGGAACATAATCTCAGATGCTTTTGGAAAAACAATTAGAAGGAACAATGTTGGAGGCATGGAGTAGGTAAGAAACCACCAGCAGTAGGCATGAAGTGACAGGCAGTGAGTCTGTGTTTTGCTGGGAGGACAAACAATTAGCTGTTGTACTGGAAGCAAATGCTATCAAGAAAGAGGATGAATCTTACACTTCAACATTTCTGTAAATGATTTGGAACACACACTCCATAGACATTTATATGCAGAGATGGATGTAAGCATGATGACATTGTGTGGACTCCTTCCAAATTTGGGGAAAGCATTTAGGAAATATTCCATAGTCATGCACGGGTGTTAATGTATAAAAATGGGCTAGGTGTTTGCTGCCATCTCGTACTTCTACTTCAACTTCTTCCTTGCACCTCCACTCTGCTGCGTAGCCTCAGAGAGGCTAGGGGCATGATATTGGAAATCAGGCAAGAGGAAGAATGCAATCAATTTGACTTTAACCTCTGAAGTTATGCCCATGGATATTTAAGTCACTGGGAGCTACCCTGGCCTTCCAAGAATGCTTACAATTCTCACAGCTCCAAGGCACTGTGCATTGGTACAGGATTAGAAGATGTAACATAATATGAAAGGGTTCTTTTGTTTCCACATCTGGAGATGCTGTTGTAGAAGTAAACCTTGAAAAGTGGCCCAGGCAGCTACTCTCTGGAAAATTCTTCCAGTTATCACTGCACAATTGTTTCAGTGACAGAACTTTTGCAGATATTTATCAATGCTAAAATGTTTTTACTGTAAGAAAAATTCCTCTATTCAACTGTTAGCTCAGTGCAATAGCGTAATCATTTTGGAATGTGGTACTTCTGTGATGGGAGGGGAGCAACATCAGGGAAGCCAGAAGCATACACTGAGGTGAAAAAATGGTAGACATGTCAGCATTCCCAAAATCCTTTTATTATCTAAATTATGTAGAACCCAGTGATTCTAACATGAAGACCATGAAGATATAGAATGGAGTTATAATCATAGAAATCCAGATGGTAGAAAGGACATCTCATTAAATAGATTATGAAAATAAGGAATTATTTCTCAAACAAGAAATCCAAGAGCAGAAAAAAGATTATAGTAAAGTCAATTTTTATGTTCATACAGGTCAGCAACAGCTTTCTATTGATGAAGGCATTGTGTTTGCTCATCAATACAATGAACTTTCATGATTTTTTGCTTCATGGAGAATTTTTTTCAGTGCCATTTAATAATAAAAAATTTTTTTTTTTTGGTAAATGTTTCTAATGATTCTACAGAGAATCAAATAGAGCACAGAAAAGGAAATAATGCTTGTGCAGACAGTTTCAAAATGAAATGAATCAAACTATGATGAAAGCCTGTTTTAGGTTTTCCAACACTAAGCAGTAAGATGTACTGCTTTACCTGACCTGTCTTTAACAAGGTGATCGTTGCTTTCAACACAAGAGCTTCCAGATCAGATGTGTAGGAGAATCCTTGAGAGTCCTGAAGACTCCACAGAGGATAAGAAATCTATATTTGCTTGAACTGTAAGTAAATCAATGACAAATGCCTCTGCACCCATACCTTGACTCATGGATCAGAAAGAGAGACATCTGGTATTATTTTGAAGAGCTTAACAAAAGTAATTATGATTAATAAATTTTTAAGTGAAAGACATTCACATTTCAGAGGCAACAGTGAGGACTGGCTTGCTTCAATTTGCTAAATTTGATTCATTTTTACATTAGCAGTTGGGAAAATGTCAAAATGAAAAAAGTAAATGTGACACATCCAAAACAATTTGGGAAGGATTAACTGTAATAGTGGAAAATGTGTCCAAAAGAAATGGCAAACACGAAATTGGGAGTGAAATACTAATTGATTGTTCTGCTTTCTAACTTGGGTAGCCCTTCATTCCTTAATCCTTGATGTCTACGAGGAAAGAATTCAGACAAAACACAAAAGTGGCCAGCTGGAGTTTATAGTAAAGCAGGTACAAAGAGGATTATGCCCTTGAGGGAGGAGGGGGTGGTAGTGCCACACGAGCATTTGCACTGAATGGGAATTTCACTGTTTTTAATGCTCACAAGTTATTCCAGGGCTTCAGGTACTGTGGTGAGTACTATTATTTATTTATTTATTTTTAAATTTATTTTTGAAGTAAGGTATGGCTACACAGTTCAGACTCATAGTGATCCTTCTGACTCAGCCTCCCCAGAACTGGGATTACAGGTGTGCCCCACCATGCTTGGGGTTTCAGAGCCTACATGGCATCAGTACTGGGGATTGAACTCCAGACCTTGCACTTGCCAGGGAGGCACTGAGACCACCGAGCTATCTCCCCACCCCTGGTGGGTGCTAATATGACTGTCTGAGCTCCATGATGTATTTGCTGAACAACGTTTTTCTCAGAGGTTTTCTTGCTATGTCACTTTCACAGCATCTTCCTTCTTCTTTTCAGATGGTCAGTATTTCTTTTGAGGCCAGAATCAAGAAAACCTAGGGAAGAAATGTATGGAAGAAAATGTTTAAAGCTAAGTCAGGCCTCCACACAAGGCTAGAAGATCTTTAAGGCATGCTCCTCTTTCTGGCATCATTGGGTCCTAGGTTATAACAGCCAGGAACACAATATACCTTGTTGGAAATAGAGATCTTGAGGGATTTGGGCTTGAGATCTCACAAATGAATGAATGCACATGTGCTATGTGTGGAGGTCCTGTTCATTTTGGAGTCACTTTGTTTTGTAGGCTCACTGACGTCTCACTTCCTATACAATTCCTTAGCTCATTCCCCTCATATTAACAGAAAGAAGTCTGAGTTGTTGACAGCTGTAGTAAGTTTTCAATGGCTATATTTTCCTTCAAAATCTCTCTCTTAGACATTATATTTTGTAATTTTCTTTTTATTAACATATCTTTGTACTCCTTAGTGATTACATTACTCTCAGGGTGGTAGTTCATGTATTTTAAATGATGGGGCCTGTTTAAGATGCAGCCAACTTATGTCTTCATTGAAAAGTCTCAGCAAGGGGATCTGAGATAACAAGAGAACCCCTGAGTGGTCAGGTTCTCCAGATCTCCCTGGAGGATTTGTTACCGACTCAAGTACAGTATGTGACTTCTTTTCTACTGTTTTCATTGTGGGTGGTACAGTCTTTCTCCATCCTCCTGCTCTTATGAGGTGCAGCGTAAAGTTCAAGTGCCTCATGAAAATTAGAAAGGTGGTATTTGTGTCTTACGAGGAAGAAGTGACTTTCAAGACATTACACTCATGACCAGACCACACCTCACACCCAGGAGCCCCATCAAAGTTTGGCCCTTCCTTTAATGAACGGGGTATTCTCTCGATCAGTTCTGTCCTTTTCCCACGTCTCCTGTCATGAGATAAATCCCCACCCAAAATTAAAGCTTTGCCTGTGTGCTTTTACTCCTTGACTGGGTTTTCATTTCATGAGTATTACAATGACCTCATGCCAGTATTAGATGGGCTTATTACAATGCTGTCTAAACTCTGCATAATGGGTATATTGTTATTTAAGCATCACCTTTTATTGGAAGTTGCATAAATAAAACATTTATCTAAAAAACTGATGAAATTTAGTATGCAATTTACTCTTCTGAAGATATTTTAATGTGTTTCAGTACATGTGAAACAGTATAGAGTATAATTTAGAAAAATATAAGAAGTAACATATTTTGTAATCTTTTTGCTTTTTGAAGAACTGGGAGAAAATTCAGAAAACAATTCATGGAACTTGACCCAAATATAGAATTGAATGATGACCACATTAGAAAATATTGTGACACTGAAAAGCAAACAGAAGCAATTTTTTTCATGTAATTCTAATATTTATTCCTTTTAAAGAGAAAAAGTTCAAGTAAAAGTATGCACAAAATTAATGAAGGAGGGGTGAAGATATTTACACACTAGGAAAGAGGTCTGGTATGAAATATTGGTGTAAGAGACCAGAAAATGCTACCCCATAATGTGCCCCATTGGGGACAGGGTTATTTAATTTGATCTAGAGAAACAGCAGACATAGACGAGTCTGTGACAACAGATCATAAGTTATTCCTCTATAAGACATATCCCCATTTATAGAGAAAATCTCCACTTACAAGGCGATCTTCCTCTGTGCCTGCCGAATGAAGGATGACTCTTCCCGAGAGTCGCCAGCCAGGGGAAAGGCACTGACTTCAATCCATGTGACAGACCTGACTTCATTTTTCAACCGTGCTTTTCTTCCTCTCCTTCCTGTAACTGGGCGTAGCCTCTTTTGTTCAAAGTTGAATTTACGTCTAACTTTGGATCCTAACCCACTTCTCTGAGATTTGCTTATTTCCCCGGGGTGCGTTCCTTGTGTCGGTAGAATACACATGTGTGCTGGTTGCCAAGGCCCCAAAGGAGTTGCTTATGTGAGCTCCTCGCAAAGAGGAGCCGAGAGGCTTTGTAAAGGAGCCCTGGGTCAGCCACCCGCCTTAGACGAGAAGGGTGCTGAGCCACGAGCTCGTCCCAAGGCCACCACGGACTAGGACAGAGCTTGCCTCTAGGAGGACCCCTGTCTGGCAATACCTGTCTTGCTGATGGCTGACGCCCCCTTGTCATGAGCCCCTGTAACCCAGGGTGAGTGTTTCAGGACAGCTATCTGACCCTGCCCACGAACTCTCACCTTGGGTTGCCTCGCTCGATGTACCTGCAGCTACTACTGCACGCAGATCACAGATTGTAATCTCTCAGCATCTCTGAAAGAAAAGAAAAACTCCTTATTTTGGAGAAATCATCCCTCGTCCACTTGTTTTCAGATTTAAAGATGTTAGTAAATGTTCATTTGCTTTTCTTGGCAATCTGCATTTTGGTGTGGACCCCAACAAAGAATTAGGAGGGACAGAAGGAAGGTGCTGGCTTCTTCCTATGCGGGCTTGGGGGACATGAAGATATCAGAGCACTAGGGCTGCTCCATATGGTGTGAACCCCCAAAGGGAGCTGGGAATGTGTCCAGTAGAAATGGAGATGCCTCCAGCCCTGTGGGAGAAGCCCAGAGCGTACTGCTCTTCTTAGGCTGCTTCGTGCTTCCCGATGTCCTTTAGTTCAAAGCACTCAGGAGACTGAAGTGCCACATTCGGACCTATCATTTCTGTGCTCCGCAGTGGCATGGGCCAGATTTACAATTGCTTTAATTCATTGAGATTCCTTTTTTTAAGCATAGTTTTTCATCCTGAAAAATGTATCAGTGATTTTGGATTATTTTTCTTAAGGAGAACCCCAGCCCCCAAATTCCCCTCCCTGACACTCTGGATAGGATCTAAGCCCAGCGAATCTGTGTCTGTCTTTGTCATGTGCTGAGTACATGGAGGAGGGAGAGGAGAGAAAGCTGGCCTATCCCTCATGCACCTCCTTGTTGGCTCTGCAGGTGAGGAAAGGCTGCCAACCTAGGCCACTGACCCAGCTGCTTCTGGCTCTGCTTTATGGTAACACTCCACGCAGAGCAAGTAGCTCCTGAAATGGAGCTATGAAGGCTGCGGCTCCACCACTGAGCGGCTTGTGCAGTCGATCAACTCTAGACTTTGTTTGTTCTGCAAATGATGGTGTAATATATTTCCCTCATTCGGTTACTGAGGGTTAAACACTGATATTTACTTAATGAATCAAAGACAAATAAGTAGGATCACAAGAGTACAGGAAATATTGAAAATTCAGGCAGGCTGAACAACAGGAGAGAGCTTCAGGAACGATGGACCAAGGTCTAAGAGAATTGCTTGATTGTAGGGCAGTGAGAAAAGTCTACGAAGAAGGGCTGTCTTTAGGTGGAAGTCTGTATTTATGGAATTCCTCATTTCAAATCTAGCCTAAGGAAGCTGAGCACATTATTCTGACAAAGCCTCTAGGCCCACAGTATTGTGGAGAGTTCTAGGTGGCAGTACTAGAATTTAAATTTATCTAAGTCTGCTGATTCTTGAATTCTTCATGACATGGCTGCAATCTTCATTCAAACTCATTCATATCTGGATGCAACATAATGACACATCTCCTTTGCTCCCAAGAAAGACAACCTCCTTTAAAAAACTTTCTCATAGTACATACAGTGGAGCGTTGGATGCAACCGCCTATCTCAAGCCTACCCAGAGACCTTTGCAAAAATAGGATATCGTGGCTCTAAACATCCAGGGAGCATTTTGAGAAGGACTCATGGCCCACACCTGGCCTCGCCAGGTCTACAGTAGGCTTTCTTCAGCACTTTTGCAGGGAGAATAGCCCTGTCTCGGGAATGACTTGTTAAGAAGCCTTCTCCCATCAATAGTAATAAGGAAGAAGACAAGCAGTGAGGTCAAGCCGTGACTCTGTGCCCGTCTCACGACTGCACTGGGTGCGTCTTCAGCTCCTGCCCACTCAGTCTTCTGGTGCTGAGATGGGGATGGGGACTTCAGCACCAACTGCTCTGCTCCTGTCTGCAGCTCCTAGAGCTCATGAGCTGCTGGCACTACATTGGTTTAAATTACTAAGCTTTTCCAACTCTAAGGTTATGGTAGGCGCTGTTTGAAGCTCCCAAGAAGCACCTACAAACAGAACAAAACATTTCAAGTGGTATTTTGATTTGATGTCTATTTGGTACATGCTTTCCATGTGGCTTATTGTTATTTTCTTAATCTGTCAAATTTGTAACTTCCCACATTGACAGAAATACTTTTGATATTGAAATATTCATTCTTGTTAACTCTCACTTTCCCTTTGAACTGAAAATTTTCTAACCTGAATAAATATATTTAGAGTTAGCAGTACTGTCTGTTCAGCCGTCAGGTGTGGGGGACCATTATATTTTTCTTTGATTTTATAACTATGTCATGAAGACATGTCACAAGCTAGAGCCACAAGAGACTCATTCTGCTTAGGAGTAGTTAATGCTACTGAGAAGCAAGTATTCTGGACACTGTATTTTGTTTAGTTCACTTTTCCTTATCACGGACCATTCCTTTCAGGTAAGTAAAGTAGACTATCAGCCTCCGGCCAAACTTAAAAAAAAATTGTCCTTTTATATATTGCTCTAGGCTCAAGCCAGAGAAATCTGAGAAATTGCAATTTTCTCAATCAGGTTGGAAAAAAAGCTACACGTAAGCAGAAACAACATGGCGATTTTTAATTATAAACTTTTATTGCTGCTAAAGTCCAGCTTCCTTCAGAATTTTTTGAAACCAGAGGGCATATCTGAGAGAAAGCAAAAGCATGGACTGCTAGGAAATCAACAAACGAACCTAACTTTGCAACTGAGTCCTCAGACCCTCATATAGTGGCTGTCCTCGGGTGTGAGAAGTAATTAGGATTTCATATGTGAAAACTTCAGCAGCCTTGCAATCCACTTGGGAGGTTGGCTGCAGAGCTATAGATCAGGGGAAATATGTACTCATATCTTGCTCCTCGAGTTCAGCACAGGATTTGATGAAGCACCTCTATACTGTTGTCATGAAGGTGGAGAAATGTGAGTGGAATGAGGTATTGTTAAGTGATTTTGCACAGCTGTGCTCCATCTCTGTGACTTATAGGTGCTCAGAAAATAAATGTTTGTAATCCAAATAGAAATAAATTAATCCATGTTAATCTGCATGGAGTGCCACATGGATGCACATTACAGCACCCTACACCCTGCTGCTGAGTGTGTGGATCACAGATCTATGAAAATTTC
>NDGN011372684.1:0-13379 GCA_002564285.1 Tympanoctomys barrerae
ATCCACCTGTTTACAGCCTCCCAAGAGCTGAGATTACAGGTGCACGCCACCATGCCCAGTCTCTATTGCTGTATCAAGGTGCCCTGGGGGTGGAGCCAACACGGCAAGCCTGGCACTAAGCCTGCTTTCCGGTGCTTTAATCTGCTGAACTATTTGGCTGGCCTGAAAATCATCATTATTACTGCAGCATCACCACCATCACTGTCATCATGCCACCAGTACACCTTAATCAACAGCCTCATCTTATTATCCCATCATCACCGCCATCTCCACCACCATCATCGTCAATAACCAGAGTACTGTCAAGCCCATGCCATGTGCTAACACTGTGTCAACTGCTCTGCTTACTACATCGAGGCAGTGAGATCCTCTTAGTAGTATCCTTATATTATCAAAGAAAGTATTACAGCACAAAGGCTTTCAGTCTTGGCTTGTTTCTGTAAAGACAATGTTTGCATCTTGTGTAAACAGTGGGTAGATTGCTTTCTAATATGTACAGTGCTGGTTAGTATTAATTTTTTCTGTTATGTGCAGAAATATGATATGTAGAGCCATCTGTATGTCCCCAAACTCATCACGTGGTTTAAAACATTTGGGCCTTTGCCTACAATATTTCTTTTGTCTGAATGTTGTTTCTCCAACTGTCTGCTTATTCACCACTCCTGAAAAGAGGACAGAAACACTTCTTGTCTGCTTTTGTGAATGCTTTTTCCTCACTAGTTTCCTCCTCATCTCTACCCAAGAGCCAATCACTTCCTTCTCCGAAGCCATTCTGGAACCCTCATGTAGTTTTATCATCACACATGGGAGAGTCAACTGCAAATATGTGTCTAGTCATACATTGGTCCCATTCCCAGCCTGGTTCCTTCATGTGTAGTGTAGTCTCTGGAAGACAGCCAGTATCAATACATGCTTGGTAGACAAAGAAAAAATTTAGCAAGCTATTTACAATACTTAGTGATAACCTCTGAAAATAGGTTATCAAATGAGAGGGAAAGAAAGAAAGAAAGAAACTGGCATGCTGAATGGAGCTCACGTTCCTCTCTAGCCCAGAGATTTTGTTTGAAAGGTGTAATAGCTTTGAGTATCAGGGAGGCTGATCTCTGGACTGTCAATCTAAAATCCATCTAGGATGCCATCCATGAAATTACCTAAACTGTTCTCTAATAAAGCTGCTACCATGTGACATTCTTGCTCTGCTTGGTATTTTTCATAGATTTTGACAGGAAGGGAGCCAGAGGGGGTGATATTTTGCCTGAAAGACTGGAGATCTGGGTTGCAGTTCCCCTCCTTGGCTCCATGCTTATGGGTAGAAACTTAGTGTTTTTGATTCAGCAAGAATTAGTCTTGCTCTTTTTCATGAAATAAAAAGTCTCTTCTTTAGAGGACTATCCCAAGTTTTGAATGTGATAGGACATTGTCAAGGGCATTTGAAATTTTGAACACACAAAGCTCTAGCCAGCTTTCTCAAGGCTCCTCCCTTTTCCTTGTTGGAGGCACTGAGGGTGTGCTACTTTAAAAGGACACCATGATCCCTCAGCTGTGGTGCAGTGTGCTTTGGAAGTCACTGCCTCTCATTCCCATGTGCATGGCAGACATCACCAATCAACCACAGCACTATCTCTTGGCCTTCTGCTCCTTTAGTGCAACGCTCAATATAGTCAGGCAATGTTTTGTGGATTATCTGTCCTGAAAGGACGTTTTCTTCTCCTTAGATTTCCAGGCTACTGTGGATACAAATGTGGTCTTTCTGTACACAACTGAGTTTACAGTTCACACTGAGACTCACCGCAGGAGTTTAACAAAGCCTGAGCTAGTTCATAGCCTGCTTGGGGAAACAAGTCTACTGATCTCATGCTTGGATATAACGGCAGCTTTAAGTTGCTTTAAGAGTTTCCAAGTGCTTATTTTTGGTGTCTGCACCTTGGCTAGACATTACGTAGCACTGTACTAGGCAGCAGGTCTCAATTGCTAAGGGTTAGCTTGGGGGATTAGGCTCCTCGCACCTCCTGACCCTGACTCTTCCTCTGTAAAATGACTCAGATATCAGCAGCCTTGCAGCCTTCTTAGGAGAACCAAAGACAGTATGTGAAGAAGCTTTTTGTAAACTGTGCCACATTCTCCAAATGTTAGATTATTACTTTGGTCCCAATATTCAAGTGGGATCAGAGAACAGGGTGGAGTGTAGCGCCACATAAGGATATAGGTAGCAGCTTTGCTGAACCAATTCAAGTGGATTTTCTCATTACTATAGTTTTCTTTTTGTGTTTGTTTTCCCAGACTACCTATAGTCATAATTTTTTTTGGTTCTATTTTTGTTTGCCAGCACTTCAACCTTATTGCAAGAGGATGCTAAAATGTCACTTGCTCTGTTGGAGCTTTCAGCAGTGCCCCAAACCTTAGAATAAAATAGGTATCAAGAACTCTGCCATCTGCTATTCAGAGAAGTGAAAAAACTTTTGCCTTTTGCTTATGTCCAAACTAAAGGGAGGGTGGGAAACTGGCTTTCTAGGGAGAGAGTTATCAGGGCGCTACACCCCACCCTGTTCTCTAGGGGAGAGGGCTTCTGCCTTACTCTATGTCAAATGAGTGGACTTCAGGGGGATCCAACAGGTGCCACTGACATTCAGAGGTACAAAGAAGTGGGTGTTTTACCACTACCAATAGAACCCATGGGAATGGCTCTAGGTGATGCTGCATTTCTGTGTCTATGAAGAACAAAGGTGAGCTCTAGAAGGAACCAGATGCAGACTCAGTGAAAGGGACCAAAGAAGGTGTCCTGGAGGAGTGGTGTGATTCTAAGAGAAGGTGAGCCATCAGGCATCCCGAGCCTAAGGAAATGGATCATCAGGTATCCAGGGCCCAAGGAGAGACATCTCGCTGGTGTTCAAAAATCAGCTTTTAAGAGCTCTCTCTCTCTCTCTCTCTCTCTCTCTCTCTCTCTCTCTCTCTCTCATTTCTGTGTGTGTCTCTATGTTTGGCAAAATAGAAAGAATACTACAAAGGTGCCATGAAAGAAAAATCTGGCAAATGTTTACCTTCTACCTTGGTTCTCATCCAAAATGAGCAACTGGAAAAAAAAACAGTATCAGCAGGATAGACTCCTTTCCCTCAGTCCCTTCATCCTTTTGTTCCTGGCTGCAGTTTGAAGAAACGGCATCCCAGGAATGGAAGAGACCAAGCACCCACCCCAAAGCAAGCTTGAGTTGAGTGAGGACTGGACCTGAGTTCCTCTTATGACCAAACAGGTCAGGGTGGTACTCCCTCTGGAGCAACCAGTTTGGCTTTCATAATTTAACATGGTGTGGCCACCACCAGTGCACCATGATACCTGAACCATCTGCATCACACCTAGAACCACTCCCACCCTTCTACCACCATTGTCACCACTCAGTCACCACCTTCATCACCCCTTCATCACCACCACCAACACTATGGTCATCATCACCATTCCCTCCATAGCTACTACTGCCTTTCCTGTGTCCACCATCACTAAGTACCACCCAATCCAGTACCACCACTGACTCTACCTCCATCACTACCACCTGCACTGCCTCCATCATTGCTGCTACTGTCAAAACCACATCAACCACCTCTTCTCTTTCCAGCATCTCCACCATGATCACCACCAGAGTGACCAATATCAACCCCCACTAATGTCTCCAACACCACTATTATGACCACTATAACTACTTTTGTTTTGTAACTGGGGAAATTAAGGCCCAGGGAAGCTAAGTGGGACAATAATGTAGAATCCCACTCAGTAGAAATAAAATGATGTGTGACTCTTTGCAGAATTCTCATTTCAGCATCATTTTCCATGAGGTTCTAATGACAAAGAAATTCTTCCTTTCCATCATATATCCATGAAAGAATAAAAACATTCTTGCAGAGGGTTGATAGAAAATGTATACCAAGCATAAAATTTCTAAATTATATTACAAAGCTAAGACCTCTCTCTATATTGATGTCGAAGTGCAGAGGAGGGTTTTAAGCATTTGTTTCCTATGCAGAAAGCACCCAAAGTGGAGGCAGTGCGTGGGAACTGCTCTGCTATTCGAAGTAAGGAGCTCTGTGCATCTTGGCTGTCATTCCATTTGAATTCAACGAACCCCTCCCTTGTGCCCTAATGACACTGACTCTGTACACTTTATGACATCACAGATCAATGTGATAAGTGAGTTTTGGAAAACCTTTATGATTACTTAATGAGGAGGAACATTATCTCCAGTCTCAGTGCCCTCATAAGCCTCCTCTCGAGGCACTTGCTCTCTGTTCACTCCCTCTTTTGTACCAGCATCATTCACCTCAGCCTCAGCCATAGCCCTGGTTTCTTTTCAGTTTCCTTTCTCCTGTCCCATGTGCTTTTGATTCACAAAGAAGTGATCACTTCATCCACCCGCAAAAGGATCTGAGGTTTGAATTGGTTTTGTTTCTTCTTCCAATGCCTTGCTGTTGCGGTCTCTTGCTTAGGTCCATGGTGGATGACACAGCATATTTATAGTGACATCTATGTCAATGCTGCTGATGTGATTGTCTAGGTTTCCAGGTACAATTTAGTGATGTGCAATGGAATGTTGTTCGGAAGACAAGAGACATCAAGCCCATGAGTTCTCTCTGAGTGGAAAATGGCTAAGGATGGACTATTGTTGGGTGGTAGATGTCCCTTGCACTCTGGATGTTTAATTCAACCCTTGGAGGCTGCATGCTGAAACAGCAAATGCATGAAGCCCTTCTGCCACAGACCAAAGGGCTAGGGAGATGGCTCAGTAGAATAAGCATTTGCCTGGCAAGCACAAGGGTCTGAGTTCAAATCCCCAGTGCTGAAAAAAACTCTCAAACAACAACAACAACAACAACGAAACAAACAAACAAAAAAAAAAACAAGAAGATATCATGGACCAAGCATGGTCATTTCCTAGGTGAGATGCTCATGTGGGTGTGTAAGCCATACACTGAAGCTTCTGCATTTTTAAAAGTGAAATGCTACTTTTCAACTTCTTTAATTTTACGAAAATAGGATAAAATGTTATAATCAAACTTTATCTTCAAAGTAGTTATTGACAATAGAAGCTATAAACCAAAATATTCTGACTAAAGAAAGGTAACAGATAAAGGAAAGAACCAACAGAATGAAGAGACAATCTACAGAATGGGAACGTCTATGGAATGAGAACATATTTTGCTAGCCATTCCTTGGATAGAGGACCTACATCAAAAGTATATAAAGAACTCAAAGAACTTAAAACCCTGAAAACAAAAGACCTAGTCAAAAAACAGAGAGGATGGGAGGACACCAAGAAGGAATACAGAAAAGCAAAACAACACTGAGGTTCTAGCTTATGGTACAAATAGCTGTCATGAGAATCTCAGAAAAAGAGAGAAAGAAAAGAAGAAGAAAGCAACAACAAAAATAAAATCAAAAAATTTTGGTAAGATTGTGAGGGAAAAGGAAAACTTCTATGTTTTTGGAGAGAAGGTAAACTAGTACAATGACAGCGGCAAGCAGTATGGAATTCCTCAGAGAATTAAACAGAAGTTTCATTTGAGCTACCAGTACTTGTTCAGGACATGTGTTTGAAAAGTTAAAACTGTCATATTACAGTGATACATGTATAGTCATGTGCATAGTAGAGAACTCATAATAGCTATAGCTTGGAAGGGACCTAAATGTCCATCAACAGATGAATAAATTAAAAACGTGTCAAATAGGCACCATAGAATTCTAATCATCCATAAAGAAGGATAAACTTGAGTCATTTCTAGGAAAATAGATACATCTTTAAACCACCATGCTAAGTGAAATAAATCAGACACAGAAGGATAAATATTATAACATTTATCTTGTGTGATAAACCCAAGCTATAAATAATTTAAAGAAGAAAAAAAGATGATAATGTTATTGGATGAGGTGGGGATATTGGATATATGCCTGGGTCTTATTTGTTCTGATCAATGAACTGATCAGGACAAGAGGTGGATGTGAGAGATTACCATTTATTTCAGGGCAGAAATAAGAGAAAAGGAAAAAAAAAGAGCAGGAAGGAAGGGCTTAGGGAGTAAAGGGCCTTCGAACAAGCAGCATGGAGTGTGGCAGGGTGAAGAGGTGGTGGTGGCAAGGTCAAGCGCTGCCAGTCTTTTAGGTCTTCTTTGATGGTTAACTGTGGTGGCCCCTCGTGATCATGACTAGGAGGCTGATAGCAGGTGCCAGGCTTGGCATGTTCTCCCATCAGCAAAGTAATACAGGGTGCAGGCCTCGTGGGGGGGATCCCCTGTCTGGCTGGGGTGCTGCTCTTTGGTGCCCTTGGTTATAGATCTCCTCAGCTGGTCAGTGGCACCCCACTGCTCCAGCAGTGTTGTCGTACCCCAGCCTCCTACAAGAATAAGAACCAGAGAGGTAGATTTTGTGGGAATTTGAAGGGGTCTGGGGTTAGGAGGAAATGGGAGGGAGAGGAAGGGAAGGGGAAGAAAAAATATGAAGATGTGCTATGTATATGCACCCAAGAACATAATGATTATCCCAATCATACTATAGCAGAAGAGTGTCCTTTAATGGGTAGCAATATGGACAGATTAGAGGGAGATTTGTTTGGGTTTATCAAACAAGAGAAATGTTATAATATTTATCCTTCTGTGCCTGATTTATTTCACTCAGCATTGTGGTTGAAAGATTCACAAAGAGAAACAGCAGGACTTGAGGTATACTGTGAGTATACTGTGTGGTAGGTGGGGCACGATGGCATCCAGCTGGTCCTCATTATCCTAGCTTATGTAATGGCACAACTAGTGGTGTCACTCATGTAAAGAACAGGAGGAGGACTGGAACACACCCAGGTCCTGAGTTCTGACTTGATGATATTATGTTCTTATCATGTTGGACATGGTGAGTGGACTAGATATACAGGTTTAGAGTTCAGAGGCGAACTCTGGGATGTGCAATCTATGTTTGTACCCATGGTACGTGGAGGAATGATAGGAAAGGTGGCTTCAGAAAGTGTGCAGAGTGAAGAAGAGTTCAGAGGAATTCCCAAGCATAGAGTGAATACGACCTGGAAGTGGTTCATATTTGAAATACAGGCTGGCACATTTGCTGCCATAAGCCATGAATGACTAGTGTATAAACCTAAGAGAATGAAGAAAACAAAAGAACATATTGGAGCCAAAGGAGACTTCCATAGGACACTCTTCCTTTTCCATTGCTTGATGAACCCTGGACAATGAACCCCAGATTGCATATCAGCGAGAAACTTGTATGCCCCAGTGGCCTATTGGCTGAGAGATATAGGCATTTTCAGGAACTAATTTACAGCAACAAAAAGAAACAGAAATTTTGTTATCTTTTCTAACGTACACAGTCAACCCTGTCTCAGTGTCCCCCTGAAAACTGTTTTCCCAGCATAGAGTGACCATGGGTCACCATGTTTAAAACATCAGAAATGGCATGGCACAAATGAACATTTTGCTAAATACCTACACTGAACACTAGAGCAAGAGGCAGCTGAAAATAAGAAAAGGCCATACACAGATAAACAGTAAGACACATAGACATTTCCCCAATACATTCAGAAGACATAGCTTGACTCTTGATGAAATGAAAGATCTTCAGCAACTTGGTTACAAGGCTGAGAGAAAGTGTATAAGATGATCTCAATAATCTTCACCTTAACAGTGCATGCCATAAAAATTGGAGAAAAATCTTAGCCAGAGTAACAGAGGAGAAACAGTAGATTCCTAAGACTCAAGATATTATACTCAAAGGAAAGAGCAATTGAGAAAACGAAAACCCCAGAAGATAAAAGAAACAGAGCTGGCAACAGAGCACAAGACTGGCCCAGATCCTCCATGTATTCCTCCCAGTCATCTCTCTCCTACCAAGGAGAAAAACACACAGGAGAGATGGAGGGGAGAGAAAAGACCACCAAGCAGCCTTGACAAATGGAGAGCATGATCACAGCAGCAGAAACTGCAGGAAACTTGGGGTGCTCGACCCAGTGAGAGGCTGGGGTGTAGTCAGCTGCTCTGGTAACTAGAGTAGCAACAATAATTTTGGAAACATATTAGAAATGTTTTCCAGCAAACAAGAATACACACTGCCCAAAGATTATAGATTGAGCACCTCTAATTCAAAACTCTGCAATCTGAAAGACTCCAAACTTCACAATCCTTCAGCACAACCACAGTGCTCTTAGCAGAAAGATTAAATTTGAGCAACTTGGAGTCTTAAAAACAGAAAACAGCACAATGCATGTGAGTGGACATTGAAGCGTTCACCTCGGTTTGGGAATAAAGTGCCTGGCTCTTCCTAAAACCTAGTTCTATTGATCAAGGAAAGATTTAGGTCTGTCTGACCACCCTGTCTCTTCGTTTTATACATGGAAGATACCACATGAGTAGCTCCTAACACTGTACCCTTACCTATACTTTCTAATTTCTCCTGAGATAGGCGTCTCCAAAGCAGCTCATCCGTGTCCTAAATTTTCTAGCCCGACTGAACCTACTGAACCTCTTAGAAGCAGTGAGATTCAGAAACTTCTGCATTCTATTATCTTTACACAATAAAAGGAGAAACCATCAGCTGTGATGAGAAGATAACTTCAATGTTCTTCATTTATCTTTCTAAAACATGAAAAGCCTATGAACAGATATAGAAAGTGGCTCTAGCTGATAGTTTATGGTATTGTGCATGTGTTTTTAGTTCATTTTCTTTTGCGTCTTTTATTTATTTATTGATTTTTTGAAATCTTAAACTTTATGCGGAAACATTCTCAGATATTTGGGGAGGAAAGTAGCCTCTGAAAATTGTATGATTGTTAATTGTGATTTATATCGACTTGACTTGCCCAAGAACCACCTCACTGGCTGGTAAAGACCCGGATGTGTCTGTGGATGACTGACATGTCATCAGTAAGCTGAAGAGCTAAGACCCACCCACCAGTGTAGGTAGGTGACCCCCAACCCACAGGCTCCTGGCCTGAAGGAGTAAAATGAAAAGGCAATAGGAAGCCAGCCAGGTGTTTTGGTCCTTCTCACTGCCTTTGGACACTGGCCTCCAGCAGAGACTCTGTTCTTCTAAAACCAACCATTACTTGTAACTATCATGAGCTTAAAGGTCTTTTATTGTAGACAGCTCCTGGATTCTGCAGCTGTCTGGTGGAGAGGCGGCCATCTTGGATTTTTCTGCCTCTGAGCTTTTAGACAGCCTTTGGGACTCTTGCCTTTACGATCCTATAAGCCTACCTAATAAAAGCCTCATATAATTGTGCATATAATTTATATTGGTTCTGCTCCTCTAGTGAATGGTAACTAACACAAATGTGTCAGGGCATGCCTTCTAAGTGGCTGGTCCTAAGGATAGGGCACTCTCATGTGTATCCTATTCTATGAGGACACACTCGTGTTTTCTCTCCCCAGTTTGTACTCTGGTTAGTAGAATGCTACCTCCCACTTGCTTTGCCCCATCTTTATTGTTCAGTAGGTTTTATTTGAAGGATTTCTCTCTGCAGAAAAAAAAAAAACCTCTTAAATTTTATTTTAATGTCTGCAGAAAATAAAGTAATAAATGCAATAAAATGTTCTAAAAATGGAAAAACAATGCAAAATTCAATTGTCATTGAATAACCTAGAGATTATTATAACATGTTATATACTCTTTCCAGCCACTTGTGCTTTATATAATATATAAAGTTATTTTTTTTGTATTTTAAGGAAGGGTCTATTGGGTATTCAGGGTCTCATTATTCGATCAGACTCATAGTGATCTGCCTATTTACAGCCTCCCAAGAGCTGGGATTATAGGTGTGCACCACCATGCCCAGTCTCAATTGCTGTCTCAGCACACCCTGGGGGTGGGGCCAGCACAGCAAGCCCAGAGATTGAGCTCCCAGCCCCTGTACATGCTTGCAGGTGCTTTAATCCACTGAGCTATTTGCCCAGTACCTTAAATTAAATCTTTGAACATACACCACTTAGTATTTATTTATTTGCCTTTAATGAGATTATAAATGATTTACAAACATCATTTGCCCATGTACATAATAGTCTATCATATGGAAAAGGCATGTACTAAAATTTTTACCCTGATATCATGATTCATAGTCTCTCTTATGTTCTGGGTTCAGGAAGTCAAATAGGACTTAGGTTCAATTTAGAAGATAAAGGAGGGCATTTTGAGAAGCACGAGTGCATAAAATTTCTCGAGGTGAATTACAACTCTCATAATGTGATAATTACTTTATATAAACTCAGCACTTGCTTTGTTCTTTAAAATTGAAATTGTTTCTTGTATTCAACTTTTGAAATCTGCCAAGCATGTGAGGGAGCTAGGGATTTGCACACAATATTGAAATTCAGAGATTTATAATTAGACTAGGATACATAAAAGGTTGCCTGAGTTACAAACAAAAGAAACCATATTCAGCCATGTTTGACTCCCTGCAATGAAAAGGTTCAGGGATAAGGGGATCAGAAACCAGTATACATTTATGGAGTCTTTCAGGGACAGATGTGGTCACATAGTATACTATGCACATGACAAATGCCTCCTGTGTGTGCACTCTATATGGTGTAGGACGCTAGAATTAGAAGGACTTTATGGTTAGTAAGAGAGAGGGGGGCTCAGTAGAAGTGCCTGCCTGGCAAGCACCCAGTTCTGAGTTCAATCCCTGGTACTGCAAAAATAAATAAATAAATGAATGGGGGGCGGGCAGAAACAACGATGTAATAGACCTGAACTGGGAGGATTTTGAAGAGAGGAGAGAGCCAAGATTGCTTGTAGAGAAGCCCACAGAAATGGGCAGACATTCACCTACCCTGGATTAGTAATGGGGTTTCAGAGTCCAATGCCCTGGACAGCAGTTACTCCTCAAAACAAACAAACAAACAAACAAAAAAACCCCAAAAAACAAAAATCCAAACTACTACAAACAGTTGTTCCTTTTCTCTCATGACTCCAAACAGGATGCTTTCAGTGGCTAATTCCGATTCTTTTTCACTGTTGTTAAAACTACATCCACCCTTCTGGGTCTGAGCCTGGGAAATTTCCTTAACTGAACCTGCACCTCAGCTTCCTTCCTGTGATAGCCTGCATCACCAAGTTCACCTCGACTATGGCATGTGATGATATGTGTTACAGCACATTATGAAGTGCTATGTAGATTAAAGTTTTCACATTTTCCAGCAACTTTGCAGGCATCATAAGACTTTTTAGGCAAATACATATACAGAAATGCTTCCTTTCTGCCAACACAAAGAAAAAGACACATTCCTTTTAGCTCCTTCATCTTCTCCTGTTTGTGATTTACCTTTGATATTTGATACAATAATTTTTACTTGCTTTTAAAGTTCATGAAATGGTCTCTTTGTGTTACCTAATGTCCCTGGGATGATCTGATTGCTTTGCAGGTTTGCTTTCTGATGACAAGTGCAGAACCCCTTGGAACACCCTTTGGTAATAATTCCTGGGGGTGTAGAGGGATGAAATGCTAGCTCCAGTGTACATTCTTCCCCTGTGGATTCTGCAATTGCTCAGTCAGTGATGGTGTGAAAATGCTCACACACATGGCTTTCAGGGACCAATGAGACACAGGTGGGTGTTCAATGTAAATGGTTCCCCCTTTCTTTCATTCATCTTTGGGTGTTCAATGTAAATGGTGCCCCCTTTCTTTCATTCATCTTACTCAATCTCCTGGGTGTCATAAGACACATTTTAGTAAATGCTTTCAATACCTCTCATGATAAAAATCCAAGTATATCCAACAAACATCTAATTGGTGATCTACCAGCCTGATCCCAGAGTACAATAGCCAGTGGCACCAGGGTGTTGATATGTTGTTTTGTTAACAAATACTTTTTATTTCTCCGAAAACATTGAATATTGTATAACCCATTTCCACGAGAAATTATTCATCCTGTATACCTCTTCCCCAATGCTCAAAAAATGTAGGATTTTAGCGTTTGTGTATAATTTCCCACATTTGTCTAATTCTTTTTTAGTTTAATGTTTCTTTGTGGTGCTCATGTTCCACTGCACTTTAGCTTCCTTGGTTTTTAATCAATTAATTTAATTTATGTATTTGGTACAGGGTCTCACTAAGCAGCTCAGATTCATAGTGATCCTCATGTTTTCAGCCTCCCCAGCACTGGGATTACTGATGTGTACCATCATGCCTGGTCTCTTTGGCTGGCTCAACGTGCCCAGGGGTAGGGTTGGCTCAGCATGTGGTGCTATGGATTGAACTCTGGTCCCTGCACTTGCCTAAGCAGGCACTTAGTCTGTTGATCTATCATGCCAGCTCTTTAATTATTATTATTATTATTATTATTATTATTAGGCTCGCTCAGCCTGCCCTGAGGGCAGAGCTGTCATGGCATATGATGCCAGAGATCAAATCATGGTCCTCTGTAGCTACCTAAGCTTGCCTAAACAGGCACTTTAGACTGCTGAGCTATCTCAGTGGCCCCTCTTTTTGTTTTATTTTGATACAGGGTTTATTGTGCCCAAGTTGCTCTTGAATTTGTGAATTTTCCAAATATCTGGGACTGTAGCCATGCACCACTGTGCCCAGTCCACCTTACCTTTCCTGAACACACACTACTTTGTTCCCATCAGTGGCCAAGAAATCCTTATGGGCCTTGGTCCTCCCTTGGTCCTTGCTCACCAGAGGGCTCTTCGAACCGCTCGGTGTTCAGAGGCATTTGCAGGACCCTCACTGACCACAGTGGTCCTATGCCCCACACTATTTGAATTATCCAATATGTACTTTTCTCTTACTTTGTATTTTTCTTTTTAATTTTCAGTGCTGGGTAGATGAATTAATAAGAGTGAGATGCGCACAGGACACAACCGTCTCCTGATGTTAAAGATGCCACCGTGTGCTTGGCACATTGCTGCCCTGGTCTTGGCTCTAGCATCACCATCCTCACGTTGTCAGTCTGCCCCAGCTGTGATCTGGAGAGGGCTGGGCCGGCATCCTGGCTCCCCTGGCCACACTCCTGCGGATCAGTCTCTGGCTTTCCAGGCTCATAAATATCACAGCCTAAGCCTTGGGGGCTTCCACCGAATGCTCCAAAGCTTCACAGTGCCTGGCTCCCTGCTCTGCTCTTGTTCTGTCTGTCTGACTTCAATTATTCGGGGGCATGTGTGTCGGGAACATTGTCTGGCAGTTGGAGGACACAGAAACCAGCCCATATGTACAAGCAGATAAATCTCAAAGATCCTTTAACAAAGGATTTGTAAACCAGTTTTTCACAAATCCTAGTGGCTTGTCAATCTGTTTCTCTATTTGAGAAATAGACATAACAAACAACTTGGGAGGCCCCTGGACTCTCCACAGGCATTTTCATTAGGGGGTTTATGGATTGCTCAGAAGGAAAATTTACTG
>NDGN011372689.1:0-14812 GCA_002564285.1 Tympanoctomys barrerae
AAACTGTCTCATTGCTATTTGTTTCTCAATAAAATTATGGAAAAAATCAATCAATCAATCAACAAAAGACCAATACAGCTCGTGGTTTTGGGTGTGTAGGGCCTGGTGGGCATTATCAGCTGTCCCTAGGACAGTGCAGTTGTGGATGGTTCCCTAATGGCCAAGCACACAGAGAGCAGAGATCACGTAAAGGCAGGAAGTGGGGCAGGGGAAGGGGCCAGGGTTTCTCTTCTGTTTCATAGCAGTCTCTCCTGACAACTAACTTGGGGTCCCCTGAGAACTACAATGACCTCTTTCTAGGGCAGCACCCCCAATGCTTAAAGACTTCCCCAGACTCCACCCTCAGATGGTCTGTCTACCTCAGCACCATCACCATCCACTGGGGATCCAGCTTCCGGGACATAAGTCCCAGGATGACAGGGACCCATTTAAGCCACATCCATCCATAGCAGGTGGAGCCACACAGCACGCCTGGGACAAGCTGTTTCTTTTCATCCGGGGTAATTGCCGAGGCTGACTCTGGGTGTTTGCAAATATTGACAGCTAGTGTTACTCAGCCCAATTTAGTAGTACTTCCTGGTATGGCTATACTGCAGCTTGCTTAACCATTCACCTACTAAAGGACATCTGGAAAGTTCCAATCTTTGGTTATCACAGATTAACTTACCACAGGTTTGGCTACAGTTTGTTTAGTTTAGTTTAGTTTTTTGTACTGGGAATCAAATTCAGGACCTTGCACTTGCAAGGCAGGCACTTATGCCACTGAGCTATCTCCCCAGCCCTGGCTGCGGGTTTCTATGTGAACATAAATTTTTATTTCTCAGGGATAAATGCCCAAGACTGCAACTGCCATATTATGACAGTTTTGCACTTGGTTTGAAAAGAAAGCATGGGCATGTTGGATATGTGGTTTATAAATATTTTCTCCTAATCTGTGTATGCAAAGACCTTTGAGAAGAATTTCATTAAACCTACAGATCAGTCAGGCACAGAGGCATACATACCTTTAGTCTCAGGTACTCAGAAGGCTGAGGGAGGAGGATCACAGGTGAACTTAGTGAGATGCTATTTCAATAAAAAACGGAGGCTGGGAATCTAGCTAAGTTGCACAGCATTCACCTAGCAAGTTCAAGGCCCTGGGCCCAACCCCTAGTACTACAAAAAGAAACAAACAAAAAAACTGGTAAGTTGATTTAGGGAGAACTGACAACTTTACTATGTTGGTTTTGGTCATCCATGAACATGGTATATCTCTCCATTTTTTTTTTTTTTAGGTCTTCCTTGATTTTTTTCATTTTTAGTATAATACTAGCACACAAGTGTCATTTATGTCTAAGTATTTAATTTCTTCAAGGTAATTATAAATGTATTTTGTCTTTAATTGTGGCTTCCACATGTTCCACGTTGGTGCCGTTTCTCGAAACACAACTGATTATTATGTGCTAGCCTTATGTCCTGCAGCCGTGCTGAACTCTCCTGTTCAGAGCTGGAAGTGTGTGTGGGGGTAGCTCAGCAGATACTATACATACACCCTGTGGAGTGGTGACAGCTCAGATACCTCCTAGGTCTACAGCTGCTGAGGGGCAGCCCTCACCTGTGCCAGATTCCTCAACCCTGAAGCCAGTGTGGCTCCTCCCCATCTGCAAGCTGGGGTGGACAACAACCCAGTCCCAGTACAGAGATAGCACCAGGCCATGGAGGAAGAAGTGAGGTGTCCTCAGAGAGAACATCTTGTAGGCACACAATGCCCCATGAAAACACAGACGCATGCTAAAGCCTGGGGCTGCACAGTTGCTTGTCTGACAAGCATCCCATCATAGGACACTTGGGACAAGGAGCAGGAGTGATGGGGAGCCAGGGCCACAGTGTATGCATGAAGCCAAGAGGTCCCCCGGCTGGAGGAACTCCCATCCCCACTCTGGTAGAACCCATCTAACTGAAGAGAACCCTGTCTCCTATTGTACAGGTGTTTCTCAGAGGAAACCAGATGGCAGCCTGGTCCTCTGTGTGTGTGTGTGTGTGTGTGTGTGTGTGTGTGTGCGCGCGCGCGCATGTGCGTGCACAAGGGGCTACCTGTTCTTTGGGCTGAGCGTACCACAAAAACCCAATCCTCCCCAGGATCCCTACCTAGTTCCTGCCTCCCCAGAATAAGTCTGGGTGTCAGCAAACTGCAGCTTCCTATTACAGGATAGCCTTTCCTTGTGACTTGTAGGGACTTTGGAGTCCTTTCAAGAATGCTGACTCTGCTAGGGATGAAAGACTTCAGGCCCCTTTTCCCACACCCATCCCTGGCGGGAGGGAGGGGAGTGTTGGGGGTGGTGGCGTGGGGGGCGATCAGCAGAATCCCCCAGCTGAAGGAAGGGATTTTATCCTTGGGCCTATGCAGGATCTTCAGTCCAGCCTCAGATACCTTTGGCCCAACTTCACCCATTAACCCCGCCCACTCAACGTGTCACCACGCCCCTGCTTGGGGGCGGGGTGGACCTGATCTTCCTGTCTCAGCCCTCTGCCTGGGCCCAAAAGGCGAGACCAGTCAGTCCCGGGATCAGAAAGCTTGGACTTCGGGAGGGGACAGAGATGGCGCGGGACTGCGGGTACTGGCCAAGGACAGAGGACGACGCCGATGACGGGCTGACTCCAGAGGGGACCGGGATAGAGACAGCAGGGGACCTTGGGAACAGCACAGAGATTGCACGAGACGTCGGAGACCGGCGGAGCTCGGCGGGGCGCACTAGGGATGAGCCAGGAACGCCAGGAGATGGGCAGAGGACCGCAGTAGACTCTGGGGACGGGCCGATGGCAGAGGGGGACGCCCTAAGCCGGCCGGGAAGCCCTCGCACCTATGCACGGCGCTGGCTCTTCCTGCTGGCCGTCAGCCTGCTGAGCTGCTCCAATGCCACGGTACCGCCCCGTGGGGGGAGGGAAGGGCCTGTCTCAGCCTGGCATCCTTGTTCCCTCAGCCTGTCAAACCCATTCCCAGGCCCCAGCGTCAGGCCAGACTTTTTTGCCCTTGGACAGGGACCACCCGAGTACTGGCGGAGGGCTCCTTCCCAGTGACCCCCAGACTCAGGGTAATTGCAGGGATCCCTGCGATGGGGGCTTCCAACCTGTGGTCACCCACACATGCCCATCTCTTCACCAGAGTGCAGAAACCTGCAAGGGATGAGGAGGGTGTGGCCTCGGGCACAGGTGGGGGACCTGTGACTTTGGTCGGGAAGCTGAGGTCCCTGGCGGCTGCAGTCCAAGCTTGGCCCGTGAGTGAAGGCCTATGGACATCCAGGCTCTGTTCTACTTCCTGCAGGCTGTGTGGGTCTGGGGACTCAGCCCTGAGCTGGCCTTGGCGTCTGCTGCTGCAGCAACTCTGGGAATTTCCGTGCCACTTGCTGTGGGCTGGGATGAACCAGGACTTGGCTTGGGCCCGGGCTCTGTGCGAGAAGTCTGGGAGTGGGTGGGGACCTGAGGCTGAATTTCCCTGGCTTGCACGAAGTTCCTGGGAATCTGGGTGGGTCCTGCTGTCATTACGGAGCTCACAGAGGTCTAGCTGTGCTAACAGCTTGGGCCCTTGCTGTGAGCAGTGAATTTCCAGAGCCCTGATTTCCTCACCTGAAGCTGGGAATAGGGATGCCAGGCTCTGAGAGGATGACTGGAATGAGGCTTGGAGACACCCAGGATTCTTAGAGGTGGTTTGCTGGACAAGGCTGGCTGCTTGCAGGAGGCACAGCTGTCTTCTACACCTTTGTTGTTCGCAACTTTTAGACACACCTCTGCTTTGCCCATCCTGGTGTTCAGGCTCCAGAGGGACAAAGATAGAGCTGGGAAGCTGATGAGGGCTTGGCCGGGTTTGATTTGGGGAAATGGGCTGTGTGTGCATACCATACCTCCTGTCTGTTGCACTGTGCTGCCAGGCGCTGCCTGTGCAGACAGAAGTCTGATGGGAGAGGAAGAGAATGCAGTGTTGCCCAAGCCTCCTGCCACGCGAGGCTCTGACCTTGCTGCTTTGCCTCTGAGCCATGCCTGGAGCGGTTTCAATGAGGAACTGATTCTCCTGACGCACTCCTGAGACTCCCCACCCTATGCACCCTTGGTGTCCCCTCAATGCCAGGCGGCACCTCTTGGCCTTCCCCACCCTCTGCCTCTTGCTGTGATACCTGGTGCTAGCTCCAGCCTCAAGCTGGGGACTAACCCAGTCCAGGAGGCTGTGCCTGCCCGCCTCGGGTCTCCTCAGGATGGTGCCAGCTCACTGCCCAACTGTTCATCACCAGTTCACAGGCGGGCAAAGGTACCCCTTACCCCAACATCTCAGCTCTGATCTCTCCTCTTTGGTTCTACGCTTGCCCTGCCAGACCCTCCTCGGTGCTCTAGGCAGTGCTACCAATGGCCTCACATCCAGGACTCCCACACCTCCTGCCCTTGTCCTCCCATATGGTGGATGCCCTGCAGACAGCCTCAGGCTCTTCTTGGAGGATGAGGTCCAGGCCTGGTGGGGTCAGCAGCCTCTGTTTCTGCCCCGAGGCTGGTCCTCTATCTGGTGCCCTCCTAGGACTGACAGTGTGAGGGTTGGTCTCTGGCAGAAGACCCAGAGGCCATTCGTGGTCTGGGGGGAGGGGTCCCCAAGCCCTCACAGGACTGCCCACGCTGTCACCTCAGGCTGACTCAGTCTGGCATTAGGGTGGAGCAGAGCTGGTGGTGGCATCTTTGGCCCTGGCTGACTCCCAGCTCTGTTCACAGCTATGGCTCAGCTTTGCACCTGTGGCAGATATTGTCGCCCAGCACTTCCTCCTGTCCACGGAGCAGGTCAACTGGCTGTCACTCATCTACTTCGTGGTGGCAATCCCTGGTGGCATAGTGGCTATCTGGGTCCTGGATTCTGTGGGGCTCCAAGCAGCAGTGAGTCAGACCATACTCCTGGCCTGCTATGGGACTGGTGGGCCCCTGCATTAGGGTATGGGAGCCATGACCTTCTGCGCAGACCAGGGTCTACCAGTCCCATTGGCCAGACTCCCAGCAGAGAGGGTGGGCCATGGGGAGGCTGGAAGTTGGTGTCCCTTGTGGGCTGGAGTGGGCAGCAGCCTTCGGACTATCCCTGCAGACCATCGTGGGGGCGTGGCTGAACTTCCTAGGGAGTACACTTCGTGCTCTGCCCTGCCTGGCTGTCAGGATCCCCAGACCGTTTGCCTTCTTCATGGCTGGCCAGAGCCTCTGTGCCCTGGCCCAGACCCTGGTCATCTTCTCTCCGGCTAAACTGGCTGCCTTGTGGTTCCCAGAGCACCAGAGAGCCACGGCCAACATGATGGCCACCATGTGTGAGTCTTGGTGGGAGGCTGTGCCAGGCTGAGCTCAGCTTGGGCCCTCTGCCTGGAGTCCCAGGGCCAAGGCCACGGCTCCAGGGCCAAGAAGGTTTCCCTGAGGGCTGGAGATGAATGCTGGCCACAGCTGTACTGATGAATTTCTCTGCCCTCTGTCCATCCAGCAAACCCCCTGGGCATCCTTGTGGCCAACCTGCTGTCACCTGCCCTGGTGAAGAAAGGAGAGAACATTCCCTTGATGGTGAGGGAGATCATGAGGTGCACATGTGTGGTACTCCTGCTCATGTGTATGTAGTGTGGGCACATGTGTGCTATGTGTATATGTGTGTGCATATATGTGGCTTGTACACACACACATTGTGTGCATGTGCATGGTGTACATGCAGGTTATGGTATGTGTGCATGTGTGTGAGTGAACACCTGTATGATGTAGCTGGGTCTGTTAGCATGACCTACATATGTGGGAGTGTGGGGGCCATCCTTTGGGTGAGTTGGGCTGAAAGCCAGGGCCCTGCATGCAGCCCCCTGGTACAGGTGAGGTAGCACTATCTACCGCAGGCCCTGGGGCCCATGGAGGCAGGATGCCACCATGGAGGGCAGAGCAGGAGTAAGGCACACAGGAGTGCCTTGGTTTTTGTGTCCTGTGACTTCAGCCCCTCTCCCCAGCTTGGCATCTACATCATACCTGCCAGCCTTGCCTGCCTGCTAGCCACCACCTGCATCTGGGAGAGTGTGCCCCCCACTCCACCATCTGCTGGGGCAGCCGGCTCCACCTCAGAGAAGTTCCTTCCTGGACTCTGGCTGGTGGGTGTGTGGCCCGGGTTGGGTGGGGAGGAACTCTGGCTAGAAGCCCTGGGTCCTGGACTGAGGGGTGTTTTTTCTCCAGCTCCTGCGGAACAAGGCCTATGTTATCCTGGCTGTGTGCTTTGGGGGTGGCATCGGGGTCTTCTCCAGCTTCTCAGCCCTCCTGGAGCAGATCCTCTGTGCCAGCGGCTACTCGAGCGTGAGTGCCAGCCCTGTCTGGGAAAGACTGTCTGCTGGGGTTACCCCGCACGCTAGTTCAGGGTTCAGGCCTCATGGAGACCGTGGAGGTGGTGGTCACTCACATGTTCTTAGTCGTGGCCTCCACAGCTCTGCCCTCCTCTCTCTGGCTCTCCGAGCGTGGTTCGGGGCACATTGGTTCTAGGGTCCAGCCCTTCTGTCAGTAGGTGTCAGGGTTCCAGGCCTTGGCCCCACACCAGCAAGCCTGCCTCAAGGTGGATACAGCCTGTCTTCCCTCCTCCAGGAGTTTTCAGGCCTCTGTGGGGCTCTCTTCATTGTGTTCGGTATCCTAGGAGCACTGATTCTTGGCCTGTATGTGGATCGGACCAAGCATTTCACTGAGGCCACCAAAATAGGACTCTGCTTGGCCTCCTTGGCCTGCCTGGCCTTTTCCTTGGTAAGAGTTCTCAGAACTGAGAACACTTTGCCCGGTGGAGGTGGAGGGGTGCTGGGAAGGGTGTGGCCTGCCTCTGCCTGTAGGGGCTCTATCTGACTCATGGCCACCCTGCCTCTCCTTGCAGGTCGCCCAGCTGCAGGGACAGGCTATTGTGCTGGCTGCCATCTGCTCCCTACTAGGGCTCTTTGGCTTCTCAGTGGCACCCGTGGCCATGGAGCTGGCTGTTGAGTGCTCCTTCCCCATAGGTGAGGGAGCAGCTACAGGCTTGGTCTTTGTGCTGGGGTGAGTGCCCCTTCCAGACCCTGTATCCTTCTGAGCACAGTATCCTGCTCTGGAGCTTGGGCGGTGCTAGCTCCTGGACTGAGAACCACATATATCCAGGCAGGCTGAAGGTGTGCTTATCATGGTACTGCTGACAGCCCTGACTGTGCGGCGCACAGATCCATCATTCTCCACCTGCCAGAATGCTGAGGACTCACTAGATTGGACAGGTAAGTGTCCATCCCATGGCCCAGGACCCCAGAAGACCAAGGGAAAGAGCCAAGGAGGACTGGCCTGGCTTAGCCTGGGAAGGCCCCCCACTCTCCAGCCCCCTTGGCCTATCTTTTAGTGCCTTTAACTCTCCTTGGTGGGTGGGTGCCTGGTGGGCTCAAAGACTCTAGATGCAGCTGGTTATGTGCAAACCAGAGATCTGCGTGGAAATGCAGACTCCAGTACCCCTTAGGTGAGCTGTTTTAATACCAGGGAGAGAGAAACAGACAGACATGAGGGCAGAGATCTGAGCAGGAAAAGGAGGGAGACAGAGATGAGAGAGGAGATAGAGACAGGGACAGAGAGAGGACAGCTGGGGAATGAGCAGAGGTCAGGGTAGATGCTGACACCCACCTGGGGTTCTGGAACTATTATAGCCCAGCTGATGGGGTGTCCCTGTGGTTACCTCCATTGGAACATGTGGCTGGCTTAGAACTGCTAGGGGCTCTGCCATAGAGGCCGCCCAGGCTGGGCCGTGTCAGGTGTCTGTGACTGCAGAAGACAGAGCTGTGCTTGTGTCCCCAGTGTCTCTGCTGCTGCTGGCTGGCCTGTGCACCCTCTTCACCTGTGTCTTGGTGCTCTTCTTCCACACCCCGTACCGGCGTCTACAGGCTGAGTCTGGAGGGCTCTTTCCACGCAGGATGCCAAGCCCCACTCCAAAGCCACCCTGTGAGGCTCCCCAGGAAGCTCCTTCCTGGCCCTCTCCACTGGAAGATCCCCGGATTTTCAGGGACTGTGACCAGGGACTTGCATGAAGGGAGGAGGGTGAGGCAGCCCTAGCTACCTTGGTGTGCAGCTTGAGACCTGAAGGGAGGGACTGGCTCAGGTCCTGGATGCCCCAGGTGGACTGTGGGTCCAGGCCATAGATCCTGCTGCATGGATCCTGATCAGGCCTGATACAGGAGGGCAGTACGGTACCACCTGCAGAGGGCCAGGATCTTGGCAGGCAGAAGAGGTGGGCAAGTGATGTGGACAGGTGAGGGGGCCACCCAGTAGGAGCCCAGCCGCCTCCCCTCCCCCGCTTCTCGTGGGTGCCCAGGCCCCTGTGGCTAAATGGACATGTACAGGCAGGTAGTGGATCCACATTTATTGAGCCAGCTGGTGGGCTTGCTCCTCCCCGAGGGTGGGCACGAAGCTCAGGGCCTTGTAGTCCTGGACTATTCCTCATCTAGAGGTGAACTGCAGCAACTGGCCCACCTGGAGCAAGCAGGTGGTGGGTTGGTCAGGCTTCTCAGTTCAAATACAGACACCTGCCATGGCTGCTCAGCTTGGTGTTTGGGGGTGGGGCTTGGCGGGGTGGGTGGGTGGGCAGGTGGGCAAGGCAGGGCAGGGTGGAGCGGTGGGGTAGAGGTTGGGGAGTAGAATAGGGTGGGGTAGGGCCGAGCAGGTGATGAGGTGGAGCCAAATGACCCAGGCCCAGGGTCTTGCTAGTACTGTCTCTAGTCAAGAGTGCCAAGGTCCAGTCCCTGGCTTTTGGGCACCATGGGGGTTCAAGGGTACCAGGTGGCACTGACTTGGGGGTGCAGATTTGAGATGGCCCTGCTGTGAGCCCAACACATTATACAGGACAGCCCAGAGGGACTAAATAACCCCAAGCTCTGATATAAGTGCTCCCCAGCCAGCTCCGTCCCTCCTGGAGGGTCCCCAAACCTCAGTGCCCCCTGTTCTGTCCACAGCAGCACTGCAGCACCTTCTGACTGACTCAGCATTGCCCCCACCATGCTTGGTCTGCAGAGGCTAGAGGGTAGAGTGACGTCCTGGCGCCTTGGTGGCTATCTCATCAGCTTGGGATGTCAGCAGCCATTTGGTGCTGAGGAGGGAAGGGCAAGGAGGCTGCTGAGTGCCCCCCAGCCACCTTGTGGGGTGGGATACAGGGGTGAAGGCTGCCAGGTCTGAAGCTACCTCCACTGCAGTACTGGGCATCCAGTGATCATCAGAGCCAGGCCAAGGAGATGGCTCAGCAGAATAAGCGCTTCCCTGGCAAGCACAAGGGTCTGAGTTCAACCCCCGGTTCTGCAAAACAAACAAAAAAAGATCATCAGAGCCCATGGACATTCAAAGGCTGCTGGAATATTCTCCTTGCACCTGGCCCAAGGGGACCCAGCCCATACCTGCTGAAGACTGGACAGAAGCTGGACCTCAGGGCTCCAAGCAGGATCCCACTGGGTTACCCACGGACTGGCCTCTTGAGTCTCGAAATGGCCCCTGAAGAATAGGAGTGAGCCTGGTCCTGGACCTGCCTGGGCAGCATACTCCACACACCCTGGGATGGGGCCCACGAGGAAGCCAGCACTCACCACTGCTTGTGGATGCTGCCTTGGCAGTCCATGTCCAGTATCTTGAAGGCATTTAGGGTGGTCTCCTGGGTGTTACTGCCCACTATACAGAGGCCTCAGGGTGCCGCCTGCCCAGGGCTCCGGGCTTCTGCCCTTTACTAGGGGCTGTCCTGTCGTTTTAGCCTTGGCTGGCAGCTGGGGTTCTGAGTATAGGATAGAGGCTACTGACAGCTGGCATCTGGGAGGTGAGTGTCAGAGCTCGAGCCTTGTCAGGATTGGTCTTAGGCTTTGTAGAAACTGAGAAGAAGAGATTTTTTTGGTAAAGTATCTGGATTTCTAAGTGTTAGGTGCTAACTGAATGAAAACAAGGGTCTCACTGGCCAGCTTCTCTCCAAAGGCTTAGGGACAAGGCCCAGTTGGCGGGCCCTAAGGCCTCCCTGTCCCAAAGGCTTAGGGACAAGGCCCAGTTGGCGGGCCCTAAGGCCTCCCTCACGCGGCATTCAGTTTGCACCCTTCACGTAGTTCTCCGTTGGGTGGGTGCAGGGAACTTCCCTAGCAGATCACCATGGCTGTCTGTCTCTGTTGACTGCTCGGTGACCTTACAGGGCTCTCCACTCTCATTCTTCAGGTGACCACAGAGTAGTGCTGGGTACTAGGAGACAAAAGGGGAGGCCATCAGACATGGGGTATGAGGCATGGGCAAGGGGGATCCCTTCCTCCACTTGAGCTGGGGACAGCGGCTACGGCTGAGAGGGGGAGACACGGAGTGGGTGAAGCTGGGGATTGCTGCTTTCCATGGTTAGGCACAATGTAGGCCAGGAAAGAGGGCGTTCACCTTGGCCCCTGACCCTGGAGAGAAACCAGACTACTTCCCAGCTCCCGGGGCAGGACCAGAAAGGGAGGCCATGGCTGGCTGGAGAGGGCCGGAGTAACAAGCCCCCAAACCCAGCTCCATTAGGTCCATCCCAGGCACTCATGCTTGTGCTGGTCCACTGTTCCTGTCCACCTGGAAGTCCCACCATCTCTGGACAACCTGGGGCAGGTCACGTCTCCCTCCTGGAGGAAGTAAGACACCTCTAATGGCCTGAGGGGCCACAGCCCAGGCTTAGCAGAGGAAGAAGAGCAAGGGCATCCACTGTGCCTCCTGCCCACACCCACTGAGGGAGGGGTAGGTGCTCTTCAGGTCTTCCTTCTTGATGAATCCATTCTGGTTCTGATCCATGAGTGTGAACATCTAGAAGCCAAAGCAGGCCTATAGGGTCATGGCTGACTGGCTCTGCCTCTGCCTCCTCACCTAGGGACAGGCAGCCATGGGTCAATGTTGGGTTGGGGGCTCTGCAAGGGAGAGGGACTGAATTCCTGGCTCTGGGTCTGTGCAAAGTTGGAGAAGACTCGGAAGAAGTCTGCTGGGCGCAGAAGGCACCACAACTTCCTTCTTACTGGTCTTCTCGCCGAGGCAGGGGCGCTGAGGCTGTGGGTCCCCAGGTACTGCTGGAGGACCCTCAATGGCACCCTGTCACTTGGGAACCTTAACTCAGTGAGGGGACCCCTACTTGGTGCTAGAGGGGCCCAGGAAGTGTGCTGTCCCCTTCCCCAGGTGCAGGGGGAGCACAGTGATCCCTGAAGTCCTGGCGGAGCACAGGGCTTAGGACCTTAGCCCAGCATGTGGGCTCCAGGGAAAAGGGATGTCATGATGAGCTTGTTCTGGGCTTCAGGATTTCTTGAAGGCCCAGACCTTCCTTCATCTTGCCCCAGACTGTCAACGAGGCATCCCTTGTTCCTGTGCTTCTCACCCACACTCAGGCACGTGGGTGCATGTTCACATGTATATGAACACACACAAACACCTGCCTTCCCACCATGTCTGAGACTTCCTGCCCAAGCCCCATCCCACCTGTCTTGAGTTCCTTCCTGGTTCCCCAGAACAGTTCAGACTTTAGCTGCCCCTCCCTGCAAGGACAGGTTCAGGGCCACCTAGGGGACTGGACAACAAGGTGAGCACTGACAGCCCAGCAGTCACTCAGATAGCCCCTGCTTCCCGCCTTTCTAGGCCTGTACGCTGCACTTGCCTGCTAGGCCGCCAGGGCCTATGGTCTGAAAGTCGATCTGGCCCCGAGGCCCCGCTGGGTAGCAGAGCTGCATGCCCCAGAGGAAGCTGCCTTTTCCAGATGGGCACAGAGGTACAGAGTGAGCCAAGTGTTTGGCCAGCACTTGGTGTCAGGGCTCCCATTCAGAACCAGCAGAGCTCCTGGCCCTGGCCATGTGGCAGCAAGGGCTTCTTGGCTGGTCCAGGGAGATGATGTTTCTGGGGTGGATCAGCCTAGGAGATGGTTGGGCTACCCTGAGGATCTGGGATGGGGTATGTTGGCCTGGCCCCCAGGTCTTCCCATACTCCCTGGCCCAGTGGGGGAAGGCATCTGTGGTTGGTGCTGAAGGTCAGGTGCCCTGGTCCAGGAAATTGGAGGCAGGGTAGGAGAGAAGGAGGGCAGGCTGGGCCCTGCAGCTTTAGGCCTCGAAGGGCTTCCCCTTGGCAGGGCCAGCAGGGCCTCAGCACGTGAGGGTGGAGTGTGTGTGCCCACCATGATGGGTGCCCCCTTCTTCCCTCTCACACCTCTGAACTCCCGCACATGGCTATACAGCTTTCACTATGGCAGAGACCCTGTACCCCAAGGACACAACCTGTCATGGAAGCTCCCTTCCAGGGGCTGCTGCCCAAGACTCCCGAAGCCAGCGGGACCCAGGGAATTCAGCACCTGGAGACTATGTGGGAGCATGTGACGGACCGTGATAGGAGTCCAAAACTTACTGTCCCTAGGGAGCAAGGGACAAAGAACAGAGCCTAAGAAAACTGGCCCCTTGTAATTTTGGGAAGCTGGAGGCAAGGCAACAGATTCCTGGAGGTGATGCCCTGTCTGTTCTTTGTTCCTTAACCTGGGAAGTTACTGTGGGAAAGGGATGCCAATAGCAGCTTGCTTATACCTAATTAGTTATGCACATTCCTTAGCCTGTTTGTAGCCCTCAATAAATATGAGAAGTTTCCAAGGCTTGGGGCTCACTTATAGAGTGAGACTAAGCTCAGTGAGATCTCTGAAGCTGTCTTAATCCAGTTTTCCTGTTTCTTTGGGCTCCTACTCATAACATACAACAGTGACCTGGTGTGGAGCTAGTTTAGGAGGGAAGGGCCAGGCATTCTAGGGCCCTGGACAGGGTTGGGATGTGACCCTGCAGGGTGAGGAACCCCAAAAGTGGGAAGGTAACAGAGCCCCAGGGAGAGTCCTGAGCTCAGTAATAAAGATAGCAGTAGAGCTGGGAGTATCAGGGGTATTCATATATCTGACCCTGACAGGTGCAAAGGTACCCCGCGGGACCTTCCTTCTAGGCCCGAGAGCCTGACTGGAGGCAGGTTTCCTCCCTGGCTTTCCCTGGTCAGTCATACACAGTATCTTCTCTGTAACCCGCACCCCCAGCCTGCTGCTGCTGCCCTGGAGACACTCGGGCCTACAGAGACACTTATTTTTGGTTCTGGAAGTTTGAGTTGCTGAGGAATATTATTTGTTTTAAATCTAGTGAAGGGAAAACTCATGGTCACCTGACATTATCTTATTATAGGCAGGTAAGTTATACAGAAATTAATATATAGTCAGAGAGGGACTGGGCCCTCAAAGAAGTCAGCACAAAAGTGAAGACATCAAGTTGAGCACAGTGTTGCATTCTTGTAATCCCCCCACGCCCTGTCTAAAAAAAACCAAAACAAACAAACAAGCAAATAAATATATCAGAATTGTGGTTGGAAACACACCTGGAGAAGGCTGGGCCTGATAGGTTCTGGCCCTAGTATGAATTGCCAAAATCATTATGGGTGGTCATCTAATACGGCCAATGCTCTTAAGACAAAGGTCCATCTTCCCAAGACCACCTTCGCCTTCTTCTCCAACTTAGCCCAAGACATAATTCACTTCCATCCTTCCTGCCGCCTCAGGGAAGACCCCAATTAGCTCCCTCAGGTATATCTAAACATCCCCCCCCAAACTCCACCCCTGGCAAAGGGCTATAAAAGCCAGAGAGGGAGAGAGGGAGAGAGAGAGAGAGAGAGAGAGAGACAGAGAATTCCTTGTCCTTCCCACATTCTCTCTCATGTCCTCAAAGAAAATAAAGTCCCTTTGTCCTTTTCCTTCTGCCTGTTTCTCTGCTGTGCAGAGAACCTATCAGGGCCTCAAGATAAAATGCAATGGCCAGGCCTACATGCCTCCCCAAGGAATAAACAGCAACATGAAATTACACTGTAATTAGCACCACCTGGTCCAGTAACTCCAGATGGGCTTCAGCTGCACAGGTGTGTGACTGGAACACCTGGACCCAGCACCTGTGTTCTTTTCTTGCACCCTTGTCACATGACTCGATTTCCTACTGGATAACATCAGCTAAGTGGCCCTGGAAGAGAAGCGTATAAAGATAACTAACAACCGAAGGACTGACCGCTGGCAGACCTAGCCAAGCCTGGGAACAAGCCTTCCAGCCATGCAGGCCTGTTAACACCAAGTTGCTTTTGCCTGAACACAGAACTTAAGGAACTGGGAGTGGCATGACATTTATCTCCTTTGCGAGAGGATTCCCTTTCCTCTTTGGTGCTGTCCTCTGCCCCACTGTATCGCAATATATTATTGATTATACTCACACGTATTGCATTTTTTCTTTCGAGATAGGGTCTCACTATTCAGTCCAGGCTGGCCTCTGAGTCAGTGATTCACCATGAATCCCAGATGGGTTCTGAGCTCGCAGCAATCCTCCTGCCTCAGCCTCCGGAGCGCTGGGATTGCAGGTGTGTGCCACCACACCTAGTACATAAATTTGTACTTTAATAACAAATTTATATCTTTTAAAAATCACTGTGTGGCTCTCTCTGCGCAGATCGGAACCTCAGATTTCGGTCCCGGGCATCTTGGCCAGGCGGGCCACCCCAAGCGAGCCCGCCGTGACGTCATTATCGAGCGGGGCGCGCCACTCACTGTGGCCACCAGAGGGAGTCACCCTGTTCGGCGCTCCGCTACGGCGCACGCGCGTTCGCTAAGCCCGGCCTCTGCGTTTTCCTCTGCGTCAGTTGTGCTTCCGGCTCGAAGGTCAGGGACAAGATGGTGCCACCGGTACAGGTCTCTCCGATCATCAAGGTGAACTCCTTGTCCCTGGCGCCGCGCGGTACTCCAGTCGCCGGCGTGCCCCTCTCCACAGCCCACCTACATCCTCGACCCCGCCGCCCCTTTTCC
>NDGN011372727.1:0-21217 GCA_002564285.1 Tympanoctomys barrerae
GAACTGGGGACTGAACTCAGGCCCTTGCACTTGCCAGGGAAGCCCTTATTCTACTGAGCCATCTTCCCCAGGAACATTTTGCCAAAAAATATTACAATAAAATTATACTGCCAATATTTTTAAGAACTGGTAAATACACATATACTGACTTCAATATTTGGCACATTAAAGGTGAAGTTAATGAGCTCCTTTGAAGATATTTAATTTGTGGAACAATTTTATGATTTATAGTAAAAATGTAAAACCATCTTTGAGGTTCTAATCTGATTTAAGTGCTCCATTGAAGAATTTACATTTATTGCCATAGATATATATTTTTTCATCACTCCATGTCAAAATTACAGTGATTTTGCTATGCATCCAGAGCTCCCCCTGTCCTGTTTGTAGAGATGTACTGTTTAGATAAAACAATTTTATACAGTTTGGACATCAAGTGAATTCCTGATCCCAACTAGTGTGTACATTGTAGTTTCAAACTTGGTTAGACTTAAATTTTCTCTTGAAGCCCTAAAAATGGTTAATTAAAATTAGACTCTTTCTTGTCTACACAGCCCTTGTTCTCACTGCCATGACAGAAAGCTAAGAGCCTGCCAAAGCGTTAGCCCATGTGGCTGGACAGCCCTTTGATTTGCTTTACTGTCACCTGTATCCTGAAGCGAGCTGCTAAAAGTCGCTCTTTAGAGGAAGCTCCGCTGCGCGGAGATGGTGAGGCTTCTGGTGCTGGAAGCGCCGTTGTCCCTGAATCAGATACAAACCTGGCCCCAGAGGAGAGCTAACCAGAGCAGCAGGGCCCCGCTCTGTGTCTAGAAGAGGTGTCATCTGCTAGTCTCTTTGAGACACGTTACTGGCTGGGCTTTTCACGTGCGTGTTTTCCCACTGTGCAGCATCCTTGAAAGCAGGACGCAGCTAACAGTTATTATATATTAGATTGACGGGATGTTTTTTGCCTGGCGCACTTTTCAATTAATGGTGGCTTCTGTTTAGTTCACTATAAATATGGATCAATATTTGTAAGGATATAATTAAAAGGGATAATTTGATCTATAGGCATTTTATGAGTCATCTGTAGTCTTATTTTATGATTCATTGAATAAAAAGTACCTGTTACAATATCCCTAGGTGTTGAGGGTAAGAAGATCCTTGCAGAGTACACAGTAAGCTGGGAAACAGTAAGATATTTAAATATATCGGGTGGTGTGTTATAGGGATAAAGCTGCTAGGGGCACTCATGGCCTGGGGAGGCGCAGGCTACCCAGGGAGTCTCCGGAGAATGGAACTTCTGTGGGGACTTAAGGATCAGTAGCAGTGGGGCTAATCGGTCATGCAAAGGCCTAGGGAGCACTTCAGGGGACTTGCGTAATGGGGCAGCGGAAGGAAGTTATTTGCCCCTTCTGACACCTTTCTGTACTTGCTTGGAAAGCAGGTCCCGTTGCCCAGGCACACACTGCCTGGAGTAGGCAAGCGTGTGGCGCCAACTCAGACGTCTTCTGTCTCCGTCTTGCCCTGCATTCACTCGCACCGCTTGCCGTCTCACACAACAAGTCCAGTGAGGTAAACAGTAACAGCTGACCCCTAATTTCCTGGATGTACACATTTTAAGCGGCACTACTTTATTTGCATATTTTAAGGCGGAGCCTGGAAGCTCAGAACTTGCTGGTCTGGATGGGAAGCTGTTGGGTGGGAGGCTAGGGATCCAAGGTGGAGGTGCATCCACCTAGGGAGGTGCGGTCAGTAACGATTATCCGCGGCCAGGAGCTGGGAGCACATTAGCTAGGCAAGCGTCCTGTGAGCCACCTGAGCGCGTGGACTCCCTGTCACTCTCAGTGCCTCTTCACTGAAGAGAAAGCAAACACGCCCCGTGAGCCGCCGCTCCCCTTCCAGACGCCACAGTGCCCGAGCACTCCCCCCACCACAGCCTCGGTACACTCTGGCCATTTCTCTGCGTGAGTGGCTTTACTCCACATCAGCCATCAGATCCTCAGTGCATTCTCAATAGGAAATCTGGCCTGTAAGAACTTCACAAAACAATCCTTGTTCCCAGGCCACAGTACATCTAGAAAGGAAGGACATGTGCCTTGAGGATAGTTCTGGGTACATGTGGTAAGACCAGAAATCTGGTGAATGCCAGTTTAATTTATTACAGTGAAAAAAAGTGACATTAACCCCCCTTGCTCCAAACACACTTGTTCCATCGTTCTTTCTGCTTTCTGGACGGCCTCCTGCAAGAGTGCACTCAGTTGTGCCCTAGAGATCCTGAACCAGTGCAAAGCATTGACCTTCTGTGTTACTTAGGCTTGGGGACGAACCAGAGAGCGCGCCTTGCCAGAGCCCCTGAACAGCGCAGAGCACGCCCCGGATACCTGCCCGTCCTCCCGTGTGGTGGCACTCACAGCATTCACTGTCATTGTGACCCTACCTCACAAAGACACTCACCAAGGAGGACTTGAAGAAATGCTTCTGGGCTAGCGAGATGGCGCAGCTGTCTAAGCACCTGCCTGGCAAGCGCAAGGACACAGGTTCAGTCCCCTGCAACACGTGCCATGCTGGTGCCACCCTGGGCTCACCATGCCAGCCCTGAAACCGGGTGTAGGGTGCATACCTCTAATCCCAGTGCTGGGGAGGCTGAGACAGGAGGATCACTCTCAGTCTGAGCTGCATAGCAGGCTTCTGTACCAAATTAAAAAAAAAAAAAAAAAACCTGCTTCAGAAAGAAGAATGAAAAAAGTGTGTTTGAATCCAGAAGGGATATTTTGAGGAAAATTAATGGCAGTGTATTATTTATGTAGCTGCTTTGAGACAAGAGTCTCACTATGTGGTTCAGGCTGGCCTGGACTCACTATATAGGCCAGGCTGGCCTTGGACTTGCAGGGATCCTCCTGCCTCAGCCTCCCGAGTGCTGAGCAGTATGTCTTCTAATGAATTTTTAAAAAACTTTAAACATTCCTGGATATAGTATTTTGATCAATCATCTTTCTAATGAACTGAAACTATTCTGTGACTTACGCTTAAGGCAGGGGAGGTCGCCATTTCATTTGACTGCATGCCTAAACGACATAGAAGCAGCGCTTGTGTCTTCAGCTAGGTCTATCAGAGTCTCACAAAACTAAGCTGGGATTTCACATTTAGAGCAGGAAGCACAAAGGTGACGAACAGTCAGGCAGGTTTTCGAGCAGGCGGGCTGAGGCCTGACTTGAGTACTTGCTATTCTCTATAGGTGGCTTTGGGCAAATGGTCGTCATTTGTCAGGGCTTTGGTCTCTTCAGCTCTGATACATAATCATAGTGTGAAACCTTTATGTTTTTACATTGAAATGAAATACAGCCTGTGAAGTCCTTGGCACGGGGCCGAACGCCCAATGCCTTTGGACTCTGATCTGTGCTCGTTACTCTGTCGTACTGTCTGTCCTGACATTCGTCCTCTGGAAGGCTGCATCCGACCATTTGGATATGGCCAGGGGCCAGGCAGGACCTGGTGTTACAAGGCAGAGGGACAGGCATTGCTGTGTCCTGTCCAGGCCTGGCTGCCTTCCCCTCCCTGCAGCCCCGGCTCTGGTCCCGTAGCCCAGCTCCTCAGACCCAGCAGCGGACATGGCGTCTTCCCCTGTTGCTTCAGGTCCTTCCTCCCCACTGTGGCTGCTCTGTCATCTTTTCTTGGTTTCCTTAAGGCCTTTCTAAACTCTTCCCTTTGTGAAACTTTTTCAGTTGAATCTTCCGTGTGTGTGTGTGTGTGTGTGTGTGTGTGTGTGTGGTGTGGGGGTGGGGGGGGCCCAAGGTTATGCTGGAACTTTGGTGTGCATAAGCTATCAATAAGGACTTTATTTGGACACAGTAGAGGGTCTTTCTTGATAGATTATCTAATGACCAAGCAAAGAACCTAATAAAAGAGCTGCAAAATCCAGTGGGAAGTGTATTGAATGGTCGTGGCTTGTTATTGCAAAGTAAACCCAGCTTTGAAGGCCAGTGAGAGTTTGTTTAGATGGCAGGGGGTAGAAGGAAGGAAGGGTGGAGATGTTTTCTAGATGCATAATAAAGCTGAGCAGGCAGACTTCGAGGACAGCGAGGACATGAGATCGAATTCATGGGAGTGTTGTTAAGGGGTGCAGTAGGCAGAGCAATATGATCTTTGAAAGATGTCCTGATCCCCAAAATCTATATACTTAGATGGTAAAAGTGACCTGCCAGATCGGATTACATTGCAGATTTCAATAGGAAAGACCATTCTGGTGGAATAAGCCAGGGCAAGCAATAGAAGCCTTAGGAAGGCCGCAGCGTGAGGGTAGCAGAGGGGTCTGCCCTGCTGGCTTGGAACATGAGGAAGGTGAAGGGGAGTGCAGGTGGCCTCAGCACTGGGAAGGAAGGCGCCTGCTGCTTCCCGAGGAAATGCCCGGGCAGCCCGGGGCGACCGGAGGGCCACGGCGTGCAGAGCTGGTACACAGTGAATTTCAGTTTCTTTAAACTGCCAAGTCCGTGGCAGTTTGTTACGATGGCAACAGGAAACTCACACAGTGGTAGTATGAGACGGGGCAGGAGCAGCCTGGTCTGTTGAGAAGTGTGGGTTTTATTTGAGAGGCAGTAAAGAACTACAAAGAGTTTTGACTGAAATACTAGATATAGTGAGAAGGATGCATCAGGATGGTGGATTGGAGACTGGGTTCAGCCTTTTAAAGTGATAAGCGCTGTAGTCCTGGACACGGGGGTACAGCGGGGAGAACCCGGCGAGCTGTCCATTCTATGAGTTCACAAGCTTTCAAGTACAAGGAAGGTGATGAGCAGGAACTGCCTGAAGGTGGCTCAAGGGAGGCTGAGCCAACAAAGGAAGGGAAGAAGGGTTTCAGATGCTCTCTGTTCTGAAATGGGAATGATCTACTGTGGGCATGAGGAACCTGTTGATTCTGTCCATGACATTGTTTTTCAGTTCTGAATTTCAATACGCAGCCATCCACTCAAGCCCACAAACATCAAATAGCATAATTTAAAAATATCTTGCATTATTTTCCTAGAAGTCCCTTCCTGGCTTCAGCAACGTATACTGTACCAATATGCAAAAACTATAACTCCTTATCCTTCCCCTCCCATCTTAAAGTTCCTCTCTTTTTGGAGGATACTAAAACTAAGGTAATTCCTGTACTCGTGACTTATTTGGTAAATTGAAAAAAAATACAATTTGACCGTTATTTTAGGCAATTTTACTATCATTTTAGGGAATTTGCATCATAATACCTTTCTTTTAATACCATTCCCCTCCCTTCCCTTCAATCCCTTCAATCTCTCTTCCACTCCTTACTTACAAAATGAACTGTTACTTAATTCTTTAAACTTTTTGTAAGAAAAACAGCAAAGTGCAGACTGTCTCCAAAAATTTGAGTGGGGGATGCATCATGCACTGACGGCAACAGGAAACTGACACAGCGATAGTACAAGACGGGGCTGGAGCAGCCTGGTCTGTTAAGAAGTGTGGGTTTTATTTGAGAGGCAGTAAAGAACTACAAAAAGTTTTGACTGAAATACTAGATATAATGAGAAGGTAGTGATAGTTGCTGGTAAGCAACACTACTCCCCGGTTGTCACGCTGATTCGATGTTACCGCTGTCTGGACCGCTGGACATTTCTGGGGACGAACTGCCCGAAGAGCCAGCAGCGCATCATTAGCCCTGAGCCCCGCCCTACAGCTGATAAAGCTCCAAAGCTCCCAGCAGCTCGTAATCCCCAAGTGATCTTTGTAAAAGCTACCAAGGCCTGAGCACTGAGAGCAGGACTGAACCGGGTGCCTCCTCTTATTGTTAATGGTGAACTAACGGGCATTAACAACCAGCCAGTAGTAAACAGCACCCAGCAACGGAGAACATCAGTGGTGGGCTCCAGCCAGCCGTGAGTCCAGCTACTCATCAATCATGTCACTTGCTCTCCCGTCAGGCTTTCCACTCCACCTTCTATCACCCTTTCAACTTTCCCTTCTAAGCCAGGAATGTGTACAAAGATCTGACCAAGGGGTAATGGATAGGAAAATCTTACAAATATAATTTTACATTTCTACTGTGCTTTTAAAATCTTAATACACTCACATGAAAGACAGTTATTTTGCATCTTAAAAAGACTACTGGGAGCACTTGGGAGGCTGAGGCAGGAGGGGTGCTGGGAGTATGAGACCAGCTTGGGCTACAAAGTGAGGTCAAGACCAGCCTGAAATGCACAGTGAAATCTCTCTCTCTCTCTCTCTCTCTCTCTCTCTCTCTCTCTCTCACACACACACACAAACACACACACACACACGTAGCCTGTGCTGGTCACTGTTTTTCAGTTTCAGAATGTTTGTCCTCTTGGTTGCTGACAAGCATTGTATCAGGACAGGAAGGAATGTTACAGGGCTTCCTAAATCTATTAGGCAGATTGCCGCAGAATCTCCTAAATACCACACTACAAGAAAATGCCAGGATGTCCACTCAGAAACAACCTGAGGGTCGGAGTGTGAACACGAACCAGTCGTCCTTCCTTAGCCTTCACGCCAAGGTATGGGAGAGTCGCGCAGCCAAGCCCTAACGCCAAGGGTACGCGGCCAGTACAGCTTTAATCTGAAAATCTAATTCTGCCAGGAAAAGTTTCAGCACCGCGTCATTCCTCCTGCGAGGCTGGGGCAACCCCGAAACTAGTTGCTAACAAGACCCGAAGCTGACCTGGCCGGATGAGCGGCTGGGCGCCGGTGCCCCAGCTGCTGCATGCAAAGCGGGGTGGCTTACCCGTGAGGAGCCACAGGCAGGCGACGGCGAGCTCTGGGCTGGCGGGGCGTCGGGGCGCCATGGCTGGAGCTGCAGCAGCCCCGGCGCGCTCGAGGGCACGGACGGACCGGGCACCGCCGCCCCCTCTCTGGGCCGCCCTTGCCCTCCGCGTGGGTCTCGTCCTCGGCTGCGGCCGCTCAGCCCCGGGCGGCCCCGGCTCCGGAGTGAGGTCCTGTCTTCTGAGCGACTCCCTTTCAGTGGGCTGCACGCTTTCACCTCCGCAGCGGGGTCCGTTCCTTCTCACTTGCAGGCAAAGCCTCACTGGCAAGCTTCCCGGGCTCAGGCAGAGGCATGGACAAATAAAGCCAGCATCGCGGGTCCTTTTTCGGCTAAAGTCCACGGGAGGCTGGGCAGCCCTTAAAGGGACATCTGCCTGCGCAGTGAGCGCGGTCGCTGCCCGTGCCAAGCCCCAAAGACGGTGCAGGACGGGCAGGGCTGGCGCGGCGCTGAGAAAGTGTCCGGCCCTGGTCCCCCGGCAGGCTGCTCCTCCTGAGCCCGAGCGCACGCCCTCCAGCCGGTCCGTCTGCGAGTGAGCGCCTGAGCTCTGCTCCAGGACCGCCCGGGCCTCCCCGCGGCCGCCACGCCCACCGGCCCGGCCCAGCCCCAGGGGTCGCAGCTGCGGGTGGCGCCCGAGGATGCTGCGAGCACACGCACGCTGGGGCTCGTCTACCTGGTTCTCCGGGGAGGGAAAACCAAGGGCAGCAGAGCGGGGAGGAATAAGATTGGAAGAAGCAGAGGAGAGACGTGCCAGAGGAAGGGGCGTGGAAGGCCAGGGAGGGAAGCAGCCTGGAGTCGGAATGCGTGGGCTATTTTGGGCTGGATCGGGAAGTCTGTACCCTGGGAGGCAGGCCTAATACAGAGCTGGGGCTTCGCGTCCTGACCAAGTGTGCTCGGAGAGGCGTTCCGGTTGCCCCTCCCTGGAGACTGCTCCGGAGATGTGCCCGAGGGCTTGGTCTGTCCCTGCCTGGTGTTGAACAAACTTGCTGGAGTCCAGAGGCAGTTGGGTGCATAACCTCAGCAAATGAGCAGCCGCGTCTCGGGGTCTCCAGAACCGCAAAGAAGAGAAAGGAGAGGATGGGGGTGGAGATGGGGGGTCCCGGGTTTAGAGGAATCCGTTCAACGGCTAATTGAGCGTCTCTACAGGGGACAGAAGGGAAGGCAAGCCAGGGACGCACCGCGACTCAAGTGACAGGAGGAGCGCTAAGGCGCCTGCAGGGAGGATTGTACGCACCACAGACTAAGGGAATGCACAAAGTGAAAGTTAAAGGCAAAAGGAAAGCGCTTACTGAAGGTCAGAAGTAAGGTGGCAGAGCCAGCCGAGCAAGCGGGGTGCACTAGCAAGCCTCAGCGCTATGCCCCATTAGCCGAGGAATTCCTCTTGCAGTTTATGAATTTGAGGTAATTTATTTATGGATTTGGAGCAGTTTATTACTAAGTAAATACACCCAAATCCTGTCTCACCCTGTTTTGAAGTTTCATAATGTCTTAGTTTTAGTTTCAAGATCATACAATGAGGTTCTAGAAAAATATTATTGTTGGGTCACAGTTCAATGCCATTAGACACTGCTGGGACTCCTTTGCTTCCACTTAGCGTTTTCATGTCTTTCCAAAGAATGCCTTTCCTGGGTAGACAGCTCCTCTGGGCATGGTCTCAGCGATGTCTTCTGTGAGTATAACCCACTGGGGCTTACTACAGTAAGTATTAAGATTAATACTTGAGCATTTAAAAATCATAACAAATAGTTTACTAAAGATAGTTCTCAAAATTGCTTAATGTTCAAGAAGTGGGGCCAACATGCAATTTCAATTTAAATGTCCACCTTTCCTCTAGGACTTCACAGATGGAATGGTCCTAACTGCCAACACCAGCGATGTTGTTAACATTAATTTTCGCGTGTGTTAGGAATCCAGTTGCATTAGTCATTGATACTGGTCGTGTCAAATAAGTCCAAATGCAGCGACTGAAAAGTAGCTGTTGTTTGAAGATTAAAATGAGAGTAAGTGCTCATTTTTCTGAACCACAAAAAAACCTAAATACAGCTCAGTATTAAGCAAGATGTTTTCTTTTTGTCTCTTGCTTTATAGGAAGACATTTCACTAAACAGGCTGAAATTTGGAGAAAGATAAACACTTGCCCGGTGTTGCAGACCCATAATTATGTTACCATAAGACTTCCAGGTGCCGTAGGGTAATAGTGTAACTCCCAACCTGTTAGGTGGCCAGCACACTGAGCTCGTGTTCCCCAAAACTGAAGAATGAATTCTGAGGCACGACAGAGGTTAAAAGTAGGAAACTTTACTGGTGGAGAAACAGCTCTTGCTTGAGAGAGATACGAGCAGACCCGGGAAGAGAGTGGAGCCAAGCTCCCTTTGCAGAATCGCCAGGTCAACGCACGCACGCACAGTGGGGCAGAGCTGTGGTCAGCCAATCGGGTTACAGATCCAGCCACTTAGGTAATATGGATCGCGGGGGAAACAAGTCCCGCAGCAAGTGTACCTGGAAAGAACAAGGGCCTTTTCAAGAGGCGATGGATCAGGAGTTCCTGTTCTCCACTTGGGGACTGATGCCTGTGTGCAGTATGATCATGGCGCACCGTTTATCCCTCAGGGAGGCACGTAGGCCTGGTCATTCCATCTTTATCTTGAGGCCTGGCCTTCAACGAATGCGCCTGCAGCTACCGTCGTGGTGCGCTCTGACTTGCGCGCTGACTCCTCCAAGGGCCTCACTCTGTCTGACTGCCTGGAATATCTCTACCTAACTTAGCTATCTCTAACAGTATAAGGATACTTTATACAATATCCTTCTCTATTTTAAATGAGACCTGACCTAACCAGGTTTCTTCCATGGTTTGGAGCCATAAGTGAAAATTTAAAAGCCTCCGGAAATTCGAAGACTGATTGGATTATGAATTTGGAAAGTAGAGTCTATTAAATGAGGCAAGGGTATGTGGGATTATTGGAAAACAGTCTTACAAAAAAAACACACACTTCACACCAAAGCATTGTTGGGTTTTATCTAAGGCACCAAGCAAGACTACTGGAGTAAGTAATGTTCTGGAGTTACACATCATGTGGATTGAAATTGCAACCTCAGTGTAACAACTGCGACGTGGGAAAAGTTACCTAGTGTTTCTGAGTCTTGTTTTTCTGAAAAATGAAACAAGGATGAAAATAGTGGTGTTCTCTGAAAATTGGGGGAATTAAATGAGGCAAGATGCAAGTATTTAGTACAACTTTTTTATATTTTTTATTTTATTTTGTAATGTATTTAGTACAGGGGCTCACTACACAGCTCAGACTCATATTGATCCTCCTGTTTTCAGCCTCCCTGGTGCTGGGATCACAGGTGCATGCCAGCACACCTGAAGTTGGTGGCCTGCTCAGTGAGCCCAAGGGTGGGGCCTGTGTGGCATGTGGTGCCAAGGATCGAACCTGGGTCCCTGTGTTTGCCTAAGCAGGTGCTGAGTCTGCTGAGCTATCTCGCAGGCCCTTAGCCTGACTTCTGAATTACAGTAAGTGCTAAGGAGGTAGTGGTCTCTCTTCTTTGCGGTTCTAGGGGGAGTGGAAGCTTGGGGCAGCCCCTGTCTGTCAGAATGTCACAGGAGCTGCTCCTATCTGATGGCCTAAGAAGGGAAGTTTAATTGCTCACATAAGGCATCACTACCAACTCATTATCTTCCTATAATCCTCATATTTGGAATATTTACCTCACATTACGGAATTATCTTGATGTTATCTTGATATGCCTATAAATTGGATAAACATTAAAATATCAGATCTCTCTGTAACATTAACTATACAATTTTCTTATTGTTAAAGATTTTTTTTTTTTTTTTTTAGCAAGAAAAATATATTTCACTTCAAGATTGGGACTAGGAGAGTCTAGATTTCTGCCCTTGCTAGATAGACTAAGGTTCTTCCATAGTAAAACAACACATCCAAAAGCCACAGTATAGAGTACTCCCGTCCGGAAGATGGTACCAAGTTTACTATGTAATAAATGACTTAAAATTTGTTCTATGTTAAAAAAAAAAACAATTTTCATAATAAAATTAAAAAATCAGGTTTTCAAAAAAAAGTTAATTGTAAGCTTTCCAATAAGCTTTAGGGTGTCATCGAAGCATACATCATCAACTGCTCATCACTTCTACCCTGAGGAATTAGCAGTGTCAAATTGTCTAGCACTCCTGTCTTTACAATTTCATGAAGGTTCAGAATTTAAAATTTTATTCTCTGCACTCAGTAGAATATCTGACAAGTCAGAGATGCTAACTTATAGGGTTAACCCTTGTGGGCAACAAATTCACCAATCATTTTTAATTTCCTGATGTATATTTGACTCCAAGGTTGTGTTCTTCGGAGGCAGAAATGGGTAGTCTGTTTTTATTCTACTGTAAACCTGCTGTCCATTAAGTTCTTTACTTATAACTAGAAACAGAAAACAAGTAGTTTTGCCTTACTTCCAACATCGGCATGTTTCTTTTTCAGCCTATTAAATGAAGCCAAGTCTTCTAAATTAGTTGCCGCCGTAATACCTCAAAACTGATGGTTTCCTCTGTGAGCAAAAGAAAGTCTCAGGGCTGTGGCTTGTGGACGTCATCACTGGAACCATTTGTTTCTTGTTATTGTGCAAAGTTCTTGTGTGTGTGGTTTTTTTATTTAAAATATGAGATAGGTGTTCCTCTTGCCCTGTTTCCTGAAAGGGTTTATGCCAGAAATTTTATCCAAAGACATCTGGGCAACTAGTGCTTCAGGAAACAGCAGGCACTTGCCTTAGAATCTGGGTGAAATATGCTCCTTAATACTGAGGGAATTTCACTCGACTTATTGGAAGACCTCAGCATGAGTGACACATGAGGGCCGACTTGGGGAGGCTGCACCAGGGAGGTGCCCTGGCAGGGATTTTTAATCCGTGGCACTCTGTGACTCAGAATAATAACCACTGATGAGGAGAGGCATCTGAGCTGCACTCCGGGGCCCGTACTTTGAATACGAGCTTGTGATGTTTTGCTATACTATATAGCTGGGCAATTCCAGGATTATTTGAGCACGCTGATTTATTCCCATTGACCAGTTTCTAAGAAGTTAAAGTGTGTTAGCTCTGAAATGCCGCAACTGTAACAAATATGTGATTATTTAGTAGATCAAACCAAAAATATTATTTCTTCTAGCAAGACTGTATCACTAAATACAGATGGAGAAATACTTTTATTTTTTAAAAACATGTAGAACAAATCAAGGGGAAAGTAGTCTGTTTTTTGATTCTGAAATAATGTTTAGGTAGCTCACAATTAGTCCTCATCTCTCCTAGACTAAGAGCAATTGCTCATCTTTCTCTGTAACATTTGACTTTATAAAATTCCTTCATTCAGTCACTTATGGAAGTACTTCTATATAGTAGGATGAGGACCCAGGCATTCAGGGATTCAGGGATGTTTGAGTACTCAGCTTATTTTAAGTACATTTACAGTCTGCCTAAAGAGTAAGTGTAGAACATGGTTTCTAATTGCATCTGACCATGAGAAAAGAGGATATGTCAAATCAACAGGGGAAAAAAGGTGAGGATTTCTCTGAGGTACAAGACATTGGAATTTAACCTTTGTAAGTAGACAGGATTTTACAAATTGTCAAAGTATGTAATTGGCTTTCTAAGCAAAGGAAACATGTCAGGATGAATCAACTGAATAGAAATTTAAGAAGCCAAGCAAGGTTGGGACTAGACCGAAAGGATCTTAGGCAAGATGCTGAGGACTTTAGACTTCTTACAAGCATAAGACACTGTCCCAGCTCCAAGTGACATTCAAGCAGAATTTTACTATGATTTTGTTTTCCCTCTCATATGCTTCCTAAAGTGTCTTGATTTCATCTATTTTCTGTAGTACAAAAAAAGAGAGAGAGAGATCACAGCCATGAAACAAACTGTGAAACTCTCCTCAGCATTTTCAAATGTAGTGACTCTTTAAGGAAATCTCTCAGTGTTGATTGCCATGAGAGGTTTGTACCTAGACGCCCGTATGCTTCAGGTGCTCACAGGGAGTGCGTCTGAGAGGTGACCGAGCCGTGGGAGCAGGTGCTCTTCGGGGAACTGATGAGCTCCTCACCAAGGGTGAAGCTGGCAGGCCACGCCTGGTCAGAGGAGGTGCGCACTGGGCGTGGCCTGCCAGGTGTATCTTGTCCCCTGTCTTCCCCTTCCCCTCCCCCTCTCTACTTCCTGTTTTCCATGAGCAAGCCTCCTCTGCCGTGCCCTTCTGCGATGGACCCAGATGACCACAGACCCTCTATGTATGGGGATGCAAAATACATCTTTCCTTGGAAAAATTGTGGGTGTTGAGTGTTTTGTCTCAGCAATGAGGGAAGTAATGACTTAGTTAAGACAGATTTTGGTGGTGAGAGTGGTCTTGTTGCTGTGACTACCTCATCCTGCAGTTCCAAAGCCTTCGAGTTTGTTTGCATGAAGAGCTTGGAAAGGCTTGGAGATGCCCAGTGGAGTAGCCGACCTCGAGTACTCTAAGCTGAGCCTGGAAGGAGATTCTGATCAGAGCTTGGAGGACTATAGGATGTTGACAGTGATGCAGCCAGAAAGTCCAGGCTGAGGAGGTTTCAATTGGGAAGAAGAATCCCATTGTCAGCTGGACTCCAGACCATGTGCGTTATGCTCTGACAGAAAATTGGTCTGCGTTTTGCTCATGTCCAGAGACTTTTCAGGAAACTAAATTAAGGGTGGCAGACTAATGAATCTGGCTGAGGAGATTGCGGGCACCCAGACATTCAGGCTGTGGCTTAGGTACCGTAAAGGGCTGTTAGCCAGTTCTGTGCTACAAATCAAAACCAAACAACATGATTTTACAGGTTTTGAGTTTGGCCCGAAGGGAAACTGTGGGAAGGTTGAAACCTGCAAAATCAGAGCAGAAGAGAGGTTGATTGCTGAAAGGATTAGCTTAAAAAACCTCCAACCATTGAACTTTACAACAGTTTGATAGGAAAGATACCTTGAGGTTGTATGAGGAGCCAGTAAGACCTACTGTGTGCAGGCTCAAAATCACACAGGTAAAGCACCTTGCTTTGAGAAGGGAGACCCAGGGAGCTATGCTCTTCACAAAGGTGGAGTACTTTTGTTTGAGAGGGAAGCCCCAGGCACCATACTCTAGAAAGGAGCAGCCTGCAGAATCTGTTCGTTGGGATTTAGTTCTTAGTGTCAAACCATCTAGATACTCAGAGACCCTGTACAGCCATGGCAAAAGGAAGCCTGGCCCCAGCTCCAGCTGACAGCAGACCCTGACATCATCCATGCCATGCTGTTCTCACGCATATGCAGAATGTAAGAGTTGTGGGGTCAGATGGGCTTCCACCCAGATTTCAGAAGGCCTCGAAGGCCAGAGAGCGTGCTCCTAAAAGGCCAGTGTAAAAAGCTGTGAGAGTAAAGCTCAAGGTATTGGGAAAGCCAGGAACATGAAACAGCTGAAGAAAACCGGAAGGAGTGAGAGAAGCTAGCCTGAAAGAGGAGCCACGCGGATTACAACCAGCACCGGCAGTGCTGGAGGGTGGATGGCTCCAGTCCCTTGGAGTTCATGTCTCACCACAGATCACCCCAGGTGCTGGACATGGAACTAATGGGGTTTATGTTTGCCCTACTGGATGTAGATCTTACTTCAGTCCTATACTTTTCCATCTCCCTATTTCTCCCTTTAGGAATAGGAATGTTTAGCCAGGCCATTGGATGTCAGAAGTGTTTTTCTCTTCATTTTTACAGGAATCACTGCTAGGAGTTTGCCTTCATTTCAGAGGGGATTTTGGACTTGAACTTTTCAGCAATGATGAAACTTGGAACTTTGGCCAGTCGTAGAAACAGACTAAGTGCATTTTGCATAAAGGGATGTGCATGCCTGTTTGGGGGCCAGGGGTGGGATGTTATGTTCCCCAAATACCTCATGTTCTCACAGGGGCTTGGGCACCATGAGTCACATCCCTGGATTAGTGCAAATGTGATGTTGGGAGGTGAGGGCCGTCAGAGGAGGTGGGGTATTAGGGTGTGACCTGCAGGAGTTTCTCTCCTCTACAGTCTTCCCCCTCTGCTTCCTGCCTCCACACCACTGTGCCCTATTCTCTGTCTTTAGTCAGCCGACTATAGATTGAAGCCTGTATCAGCTGTGAGCCAAAACAAGTCTTTCTTCCCCAGAACTGCAGGTGTCAGGTATTATGTCTCAGTAACGAGAGAAACACCTACAACAATATACTGCCCGAATAAAGCTGCAAATATATAGTTATTGCTGATAAGAGGGCATCAATAACCTAGAAAAATAATCTTTAGCATTTCTTTTAAAATTTGAAGAGGGAAAATATGAAACCACTTACCTAAAGAAGCTTTAGACACTCCAACTGAACAATGCACAACAGGTATTTGAACATTAGCAAAGATGTACTACTAATATTGATCACTTTTAGTTGTCTAGGGCCCAAAGTACACTACTGGGGATTGGGAGTTCCTAAACTCATAATTTTCCAAGTCTTTACTCTGTGGGTAAAGACATTTTTTTAAGAGCTGTACACTGCAGGAAAGGATCACAGAACACTTTATGAAGTCAGCCATGGCTATCTGGTGCTCTTCAGCTAAGGAAAACATAGGGAGTCCAGAGGACAGAGGCAGAGGCTGGAAACTAAAGCTCCTAAACTCACTGGAGTAAAGCAAGAACCAAAAGGCAGGTGTGAACAGGCAGTGAAGATGGCCTCGTTCTGGAAGGTTTGGAGCAGAACAAATGGAAATGTCAGGTACAAGGCTGTAAAAGTCAAGATCTGTCCAACTTTTTCTTCCTGTAAGCCCAACTGTGTTACAAAAGAAGAGCAAAGACTTTTTTTAAAAAAAAAGAGTTGGGGTTAAATTTGTCTAACCAATAATAAATAGTCAAATATGTCATTTTTACTATCAAATGCATAAAAAGGTAAAATTAAATACATTAGAAAAGTGAATAAAAATGATAGTATTAGTATAAATTATTTGTTTATACAGTAGGGGACCATTTCACAGTAACAAAAAATGAGGACTATAAAAAAAGAGAACAAATTTTCTGAAACTATTTTTTCTCTAAGTATTCAATTATAAGAAAGTAATTTATACCTTCCCAGCCCCCTAGGATTGACTTTCTCTTTTAGTTAATGCCCACCGAGACGAAAAAGAGAAAAATGGAGGTCATCTGATCAGAGAATGAGTTTTTCTTCCCACAAGAACTACATGAAGTTGTTGAATCCTTTCAGTTTAAGAAGTCTTACAGGATATGAGATTGTGGAGAAATTGGTAGGTCCTGCATGTAGGATCTAGATCTAGAACAAACGCAAGATACTGGTACAGAGTTAATCCAGACCCAGCCTGGCCAGCACTCAGAGTGGCACTGTCCCATGCCAGCGCCTGGCACTGCTCAGGATCCGTCCAGCCTGGCGGGTGCACCTGGGCCTCACAGTTACCACCTAAGTAAGCAGTGTGCATCATTCGTCTCAGGATTCAGTAACTTAGGCTCGTCTGTGGGTTACTGCTGCCACATTGTGCTGCATCCCAAGTAGGTCCATATATGATTACCCATGAAGTCAGCAGAACTTTCAAGGGGCTTGATGACTTAAAACACCCTAAGAGTGGGCCCAGGAGCCCAAGTAGTGGAACGAGGGAAGAAGAAAGTGAGTACTCTCTCTCTCTCTTAGGCTTTTGAGTGACTAAACACTGGATTACAGTCTTCATTTGAGTTGGGACGAAACAAAAGCATTCATTATACATTTACAGGAAATACATTCTATTTATTTAGCATGGAAAGGATTCAGTACCTCGAAAAATACATATTAAAGGACTTAGAAACAAAACTTAGGAAGATGCAAACGATATGTGTTGACACTTGACTATAGTATAATTGAATATGCTAATCTCTTATGAGATCTTCTAACTCATTTTTACTATGGCCCCTCAAAACTCCAAATGCAAGTAGAGTAAAATATCTTAATTTTTGATCTAGTCAGAGTAGCAACATTTATTTTTTTATTTTTATTTTTAATTTTTTAACCCCCATTTTTTTATTTTTTAGAGTACCAACATTTAGATTTTCTTTATTATCTCCATAATAATTAGTTTTGAAATTTTTATATCCTATATTACAAAACATTGGAAGTGAATTAGGATTTTTTTCTTTTGCACTGATCAAAATTAACTCTCATGAGTAAAAATGCTATTTATCTATGAAAATGTTTTAATGAAAAGCTCACCTTGTGTGAATTGTACTAACTGACATGTTCCATGGAATAAATAGTGAAACAAGAGGGAGAGATATTTTGAGAATGGTGGAGGAAGGATTTAAAAATTACATTTTTTCATGAAGGAATGACATTAGAAAAAAATGTCTAAATCAACTTTTTCAGAACTCTGGAATCAATGGAAGACTGTAGAAGTTTAAAAAGAGATGAAGAAAAATTATCAAATTTCAAAATAAAAAACATGTGACATCCTAAGGCATGCTATTTCCATCTCTTTTCCACGTCAGCTGCGTGGAAGCCCTGGGAGCAGGTGACCCCACAGGTACACCGTGCACGAAGCCCAAAGCCTGGCAACTCCTGCCAGAATGAGTTTGGAGCTTCCCAAATGCCCCATCCCAAGAGAATAACTACTCTTTGACATGTACGGCAGGCAGCTTCCTGGAATCCTAGAGATACCTTTTAGTAAGCAGCCTGGTTCCAAAGACATTTGTTGAAAAGGTCACTAGTAGTTGTGGAATAGTATGACAGATTGAGGCATGTCTCACTTTTCTCTCCTGTTGCTGGGACAAAATATCCAACACCCCAAATTAAGGAATGAAAGGTTTACTTAGCTCACAGTCAGTGACGGTTTCAGTCCATACGCGGCTGGCTCCAAGACAGTGTGGCACGTGGCAGAGAGCAGCTGCTCACAGCCACAGAGAACAGCAAAGAGCAAAAGAGCGGAGCCACAGCTGCAGCTGCTAGGAAGCCCCCCTCGCCCTTCCCGATGTCGTATGCAGATTACCCACCCCGGGGTGGGTGCCGCACTCACACCCATAATCCCAACATTGGATCACGAATTAATCACATACTCTAGAAGCCTGCCCCAGTGACTGCATGAGGTATACAACTAGACACAAACCAAAACAAGGCACAGATGCCAGTCAGGGTGCTGTTGACTAAACAGTACATGGGGTAAAGCTGGGAATATGCTATCCATAGGCAGTTGGAGCAGGAGGGTCTATTAGAGTCTGAGACCACAGGAGGCTGCATAAGGAGTTCCAGGCCAGCCTGATCCATAGATGGCAAGAGAACACTTGCACATGCAGGACTGTGTTCATGGCCTGAAAAGATCTGAGAAGACCCTCAGCGTTCATTTCTGACCAAGAACCTCTACGCAAGGGAAGGCTAAGGTAGAGTTGTGAACTAGTTTCAGCCACAGTGAAAATGTACCACACAGACACACCCCCCCACACCCCTACACCTTCAACCCTTCAGCAAACACTGTAAGACTCATTGTTTCAAGTTATTTAATGAATTTCAATTTAATCATCAAATGATCATTAAATTAAGAGAAGACTTTGATAGTCACAAAACCAAAGAATAAAGATATTATGAAGTTAACTAGAAAAGTAGTTAAAAACACCGTCAGCAGCAGCAGCAGTTGCATGAGCAACAACAGCCAACAGTTCAAACAAACTGTAGGGAATGAAGAGGGTTTCCACAGTTGCCATATCGTAGTATTTTAAATGCCCAGTTAAAATTTAAAAAGTGACAAAAATAGAAACAAAACTATGGCCTGAGCACAAAGGAGAGAAGAGAAGCAATGGAAACTATCTCCTGGGAGTTCCAAATGTTAGACTTAGCAAAAACATCCTTTGACTCAGGTATTAGGAATAGTTGAGGTTGTTTTGTGCTCAATGTTTCTTGTTGCTGAGACAAAATACCCCACAGCTCAAGTCGGAGAAGGAAAAGTTTTCTTGGCTTACAGTTCTAGTTGGCTGGCTCCGAGGTGGGGTGGCACATGGCAGAGGGATATCTCAGAGGAGAAATGGTTGACGGCAGGCCAAAGGCAGCAAGGCAGCAAGTGACGAGTGACAGGCCAGTCCTCCTTCTGTTCCTTATATCTTACCCAGACTACTTACCCTTGCGGCAGGTAGCACTCACGCCCGGGTGGGAAAGCCTCACTTCCAGCATCATATCCTTGATCCCAGCTGTGCATATCCTGGGCCTAACTGCCTCTGAAAAGCCCCAGCCATGAATGCAGGAAGCTGGGCTGGCCAAATAGCTCAGCTGATTAAAGCACCTGTGAGCAGGGGCTGGGGGTTCGATTCCCAGGCCTACTGGCCTGGGCGTGGTGGTATGCGCCTGTAATCCCAGCTCTTGGGAGGCTATGAACAGGCGGATCAATACGAGGCCAATCTAGTAGTGAGACCATGAACATCCTGTAGACCCTGCCCTAAAANAAAAAAAAAAAAAAAAAAAAAAATACAAAAAGCATGAAGCTTTCAAGGGGCATCCGGATTCAAGCCAAAACATTTTGAAACAGCAATAAATAAAAAAGTCAAAGAACTTATCCTATCAAAGAGACTCTCAGAAAATGAACAGCTGATTTTTTGTGTACCGTGGCCAGACTAGAAGTGTGTGTAATGTTAAGTTGTTTAAAAAGAGAAAAGGACTGTTACTTATACGTGGAAAAATTATCCTTAAGAGAGAATCTAATAAAAGAGAATCTTACATAATCTCAGATGTAGAAATTTTGTAAAAAGTTATTTTTAGCAATTCTGTCCTATAGAAATATTGAAAATAAGGGATATTGAACAGTAACTCAAACTTATATAAAGGTATAGAGAGCACCAGTTCACATGACTATATGCATAACTGTGAAAGAGTAACAGTCTATTTTTGTTTATAAGTCTTTCATTATATTTGAAAGACAATCATGCAAAACAATAACCATAACAGTTTGAATGGGCTTATAATCAGCAAGCTGTAATTTATATGACAATAGTAGTTCAAAAGAGGATAGGGATGAGATTAGAGCAAAGTTTTTGTGCCCTATCAAAATGAGATCAACTAGATTGGTTAAATTCAGTATAATCCTCAGGGCAACTCTAAAGAAAATAACTTCCAAAAATATATAAAAGAAACTTAGGGGGCCAGGGAGATGGCTCAATGAAATAAGCGCTTCCCTGGCAAGCGCAAGGGCCTGAGTTCAATCCCCGGTTCTGCGAAAAGAAAAAAGAAAAGAAAGAAAGAAACTTAGCCGCAATACCAATAACACAAGTGATCAAAGAAAAAAAAAAGATAAACTGCACTTCAATAAAATGTAAAACTTTTGTCCATCAAAAGCTGTCATGAAAAATGTGAAAATAACATACATAGAAAAAATGTTTTGTCAGGGTCTAGTACTAAGAATATAGAAAGAATTATTGTAATTCAACAATTACAAAACTCAATAACCCAATGTTAAAATAATAAAGGCTATATGTCTTCATAAAGAAGAGACAATGATATATATGCATGTAAAAAGATGTCCGTGTCATGTTACTAGGAAAATGAAATCAAAATCCAATGAGGTGCAACATTATGCCAACGACATATGACTGTGAGGGAGCAACACGTGTTGGCGAGGAGGTAGAAAAATTAATATCCTTGTGAAGCTGTTGGTGGGATTTTTAATGAGGCAAACAGTTTAGAAAACACTTTGTCAGTTCCTAAGAAATATCAAACAGACCCAATAATCCTACGCTGAGTGCATCCCCGCGAGGACTGAAAACATTGCCACTTAAAAATTGACACACAGATATCTGGAATGATGTCATTCATAACAATGAAACGGACGGCATGCTAACGTTGATCAGCAAATGAATGGATAAAATGTGCTGTATAGCCACGGAATATTATTCAGCCATAAAAGAATAAGTTACTAATACGNTCAACATGACAGAAACTTGATAATGTTATGCTCAGGTGACTCAAGCCAGACAGAAAGAAGGCCATGCATTTGTGTGATTCTGTTCAAATGAAACATTGAGAAGAGGGAAGTCCAAAAAGAAACAGAGTGAGTTCATAGTTTCCAGGGGCTGGAGGGGGAACGGAATAATAACGAATGGCTGTTAGTACTCAATAGATTTTTTTTTTTTTTTAAGGATGATGGAACGTGTTCTCAGTTTAGATTGAACTAATAGTTGCCGAACTCTGTGAACACAAGTACAGTACTCCATACAGAAAAAAACCTGAGTTGTACTCCCTAAAGGAATTAGTGTTATGTTAGCCCGATAAAATGATTATTAAAAAAAAATACCCTGCTAATAAATTGAAGTGGATAGGTGGGTGGGCTCTAGGGACTTAATCTACATTCACAGTGAGACAATTAATGAAAAACTTTTTTTTAAAAAGTGAATATACAATTTATTTAACATTCAAACTTCATTAAGACATGTGCAATATGGCAATT
>NDGN011372746.1:0-10281 GCA_002564285.1 Tympanoctomys barrerae
TTCTTCTTCTTCTTCTTCTTCTTCTTCTTCTTCTTCTTCTTCTTCTTCTTCTTCCTCTTTTTGAGACAATGTCATGCTTTATATTCCAGGTTGGCCTTGAACTCCCTATGTAACCCAAGCTGGTCAGAATTCATGTAATCTTCCTGCCTCAGCATCCTGAGTGTTGGGATTACATGCGTACATCACCATGCTTGGCATCCCCTAACTCTTTTACAATGGCTGAGGTCTCCTCTGCTACAATCTCAGCCTACAGTCTGGGTTTCCATGGCACACCTCATGTCACAGATCATCCAGTTTCCCTTCCCTCCTCCATAGCACCATAACACCAGAATGCATTTGGAGCACATGTTATTCAAGTTTGAGTCGGGGCAATCTCATCTAGAAAACAACTTACAATCAAACAATAGACATTCTCCAATAAACCTGCTCCCAGGAGTCCCTGCTGTTTCTCAATTTCCCCTCCCTCCTCCAGCCTCCTGTCATGATGCTCAGGCTCCCAGCGGTGACCAAGGATCTTTTTTTCTTTCTCTATGCAGAGCAATGTGGCCCTTTTTTTTTGTTGTTGTTTTCTTTCTCTCCCTGGAGCTTCATTTTCCATATCTAAATTGGCAATCAACAATAACAAAGGCCCTGCTTAACATGGCCAGCATCAGCATTTTGAAATTACAATTGTTTTTTTCTGTCACTTGAGTTTTTCTCCAGGGGGAATAAATAGATAATAAACCCACCCTGATTTGGGGCAAGGGAGTTCATTACAGGGATGTTCATTACTTGTAGTCCTCCAAGTGTCATCTTTCCCAGAACCTCATCTACTTTCCGTCCTCTTCTGATGGGGTGAGTGAGCAACAAGACAACATGGCCAAGGTGTTCATTTGCACCATGTCTTATTGATCCAGAAGCTGCAGATCAATAGGTTTGGTAGCAATCCACATTGTTAAGACAAACAAAACAAACAGCAGCCAGCACAACCTGGTCTTTTCACAAACAGCCCACGTCCTTCTGCAGGAAGAATTACATACTTGAGCTCCTTAGCTGTGGGGAAAGAAAAAAGAAAACCAGAAGCATGGAAAGGAGAAACCCTAGGTAAAAGATGAGTGAAAATAGCAGTCATACAAAGACATCTAAGAGCTGTCTAGAATACTAAAGGCAAGAAGCAAGCCTGCAATAATTACTAACATAAAAATGTGAGCTTTATTCTCAGGTTTCACATCTTGCATGCCATATGCTAGCAGTTTGGCTAAAAGGAATTTACTTAGGGAAAATTGAATATAGTATTACCTATAAAATCATGTGGTTTAATACCAGGAATGTTTTTTATGAAGGGAGAAAGCAAGGTTAAGTGTTCCTGGTACAATTCTTATTATGTACACCCCGGAGCACCCAGGGTAGAATGGGCCAGAAGCCCCCCAGCAACCCCCTCACACCAGCAAAGGCTGTACCTGTGGACAGAGATATTGATTGCTCCAAAAGGGTTTGGAAGCTGCCCCAAATCATTCCTTGTGCAGCTGCCTGTGCATTTTGTTGCAGTCACCACAGGTTCAAGACCAGAGTGAGTTGAGACCCTGAAATGTCTTCTGGATGGGGAGGGACCATTTGAAAAGTATGAAAGGTATGGAGACACTTCTTGGCCCATAATGTTTTTCCACTTAATTCCTCAGGGACTTGACTCTTCTGTGATGTCCCTGAAGGTTCCTTCAAAAGAAAGCCAATGTTATGAGGGTACATTTTAATGTAGCAATGGAGGAGGAGGAAAGGTCTGTTCAAACAGGTGCTTAAGTGATTTTTAAAGTAAGGTATATGGATTCCATGGTGTAATATACAGGCATAAAATTAATGGGGTCATTCTCAATGCATTGGTAGAAAAAAAGCTCCAAGATCCCTGAGTCACTAAGTCGCCCAAGCAAGGCTAAACCTGGGATCCTCCTGCCTCAACTTCCTAGAGTACTAGAATTATAGGGATGCACCATTATACATGGATATTATAATTTTTTAAAATAATGGACTATATTCCCAAAGTTATGAATAAATGAAAGAATATGATAAGTAAACTTAATCCCCTTTTCCCTTTACTGAACTCAAGATTTTTGGTCTTTTAAGGCCCACAGAAGTCACCCTAACATTGATTTATTCTCCATAAGCATGAAAATCTCCCTGCATGTTAGAGCTGTGCCTGGTGCCCACCAGGCCTGGGATGCCCTGGTGAGCAGGGTGGGTTGGTGCTACTGGGCCACTAAGCAGACAACTTGCTGGGGAAGAGGAAGGCCCTAAGAACTCCCCTGGACTCTTGCACCCTTGGGCTACCCTGCCCCATTCCTTACACCATCATTTGAGCTCCAAGACACCACCTCTTTCCTCTACTAGCACAGCCCATATTTCTCAGGTCTGTCTCTTCTGCCTAGGAGTTTCTGTAAGACAGGAAACTTTGCACATTCATCTGAGAGCCAACAGTCAGTTAAATATGCCCAGTGGGCATCAAGAAGAAACTGAGTGGTCAGGAGGGAAGAAGGAAGGCCCCCGGTCACTGAAAGTGACTGCTAACAGCTCTGGAATAGCAGAAAGGAATGCGATGTTCAAGACTTGTTTCATCTTAGTGCTAAACAGGAACGGGCTACCCACATCAACTTCCACCCAGAAACAAGGTCTCTCCATGAAACCTGGAGAGACACAGACCAGACTTTGAACCTAGAATACTGGGTATTCAGAGTGCAGGAAAAATCACCCGTGTGTCTCCAAATTTGTTACATTCTGCAGGAACACCATTATTCCCTGTCTGGGGACATTGAGGTCATTAAACATAGCAAATACAAATGAGATCAAGTTCATGTTGCACAGTAAAACACCAAGAAACGGCAATTTAGACCAGGAGATAGCTGTGTTGGATGCCTTACAGATTTACCTGCTGCACTCTGTCTAAAGAGATTCTTAACTTGATCAATTTGAAACCTAAGCCCCTGTTTTTCAAATGTGGCAACTTAAATTATTTACTAAAAAGAAAATATTTTTTCAAGCTTTGTATCTTCCTTAGTTACAGATTGCCTTTTGGGGTCAATTCTGAAAGCAATTTATGACAGCTCAGCCTGTGGCCTCTCCCTCACAGCAGCTCGTGTCAGATGGACAATTCTCCCAGCTTGGGCATCACAGCAAGCTGTCCACTCACAAGGTGGTTCCTGCACGGTAAGCATTTATGTGTGTGATTTTGCAGGTCGTGACAATTCAGCTCAGGAGGACAGCCAGTGAGAATAGCTTCCCCTCTAGCTTTTAATTACCACAGCCCTGGAAATGAATGAAAGTCCTTGGGGAGTGGACACAAAGGACCAGGGTCAGAAAGGGAAGATGGCCAGAGCTGTCAGCTTCATCTTTGGACCTGATAAGCCGCGGGCCAAGTGGAAAAGAAAGTCGCTGAGCTTGGTCAGCAGCTGAGGGCCGCCAGCATCAGCATTAAGCTAATGAGACAGAGACAAATTAGAAGCGTTTTCAGGATCAACAGCTGTCCTTGGGCCTCTTGCTCAGAACTGGCTCTGTGTTTTCCCTGGGCTGTTTTAGGTGTAGATCTGGGCAGAGAGAGAAAGTCAGGTTTGACTACAAAAGGGTGGCCCAACAGTGTGGGCTGCCTCAGAAGCTGCCCTCCCTGTTTGCAAACAGTGGGTGGACTAGAGGGAGATTCACAGAGTGGAAATAATAGGAAGGAAGATTGATTCCAGAGAGATAAGAATGAGCCAGAAATCCAGAGAGGAATCTGCACAATGGACAGAAAACTAAGACAAGGTAACAAATAAGAATGATGTAATAGAAATAAAATAAGCAGCATACAGAGTAGGCAAAAGGCAGAATATGAAACATGTAAGAGGTTTAGAATGGATAAGCAGATGTGGAGCAAGACAAAAGAGAAGACATGTAAAAAACACTGCAAACAGAAAGTGAGAAGCCAAAAATATATAGGTGATATATACTTATAAAAGAGAAATCAAATGTACAATATAAAAAATAAAGACCCTCTGTAATTTCCACCTGCATGCCATCCTTCAAAATAGCTACTGTGAACAGTTTGGTACATATTCTGCCCATTTATTTATTTATTTATTTTCCCTGTAGGTGCATAAGTGTAGATTACCAGGATAAGGAAGTAAGATGGAAGAAGTGGTGGGGGGAAGGTTGTGTGGCTGACGGATGTGGGGACACTGCCAGGACCAGGCACAGTGCAGAAGGGAAGTGTTAGAGAGCACCAGTGCAGGGCAAGCCTCAGGGAAACTACCTAGGTCCTGGTAGGGGGTGTGCTACCCTGTTTTCCAGAGAGTCCCAGTAGTGACCTGTTCATTAATGCGCCTGTTACTATTTTTCCTTCCTTTTGTCTCACTTTCCCACTTCCATATTGTCTTTCTCTTGGAAGTTGTGATGTACACTGCACATTTCTGCAAGACTCCTGAAAAATCCTCCAGAAAGGAAAATTGTTTCATTCTCCAGGCTTCTTTGGCCCTAGGATAACCTCCTCCCTCCTTCTCACATAAAACCTCAGAATTTAATTCCACAGCACGTTTGCCAGGAAAAAGCTACAGTGGATTTCAGTTCTTCATAACTGACTGGGAAAAAGTTCTGTGTTGGGCCAATATATGCGATGGGCCACTGGCCCAGTACAGGAAGTTAGTCTACTTCCTGGAGCCTGACTGAATGTCACCCTGCTGTGTTGCTCTCTTCTCAATGTAGTAGGGTAAAGTGGCAGTGTATGGTGACATTTTCTGTATTTGGGAATCTGTGAATATCATGGATGAGTAGAGATCATTAGTGTCCACTTGTATAGGGTCAGAGTTCAGAAGGCATATCTCAGCTGACGGTACACACCAGAACACCTCTAGGTTATTAGGTGAAAAATAAATGCTAGACAAAAAGTAAAAATCTAATTCTCAGGAGTGGTATAATTAATAGAAAGCAAGAAAAAGTGGTTGATTTTTTTCATTGCCTTTTTTCCTCTTTTACTATCTAAATTTTCTCATGTGTTTTAAATTCACAGATTTCTCCTATTCTTTCAAAAATTAGAAAATGTAAATTTTGGATAGAAGCTGAGACTGATTTTGTGCTAAGGATTAAAATGAAAGGCAGGAGGAAACATTTATTGAACACCTGTAGTGTTGCTTTTGCAGAGTACTGATTTCTTCAGCTCAATCATCAGTGGATCTGGTGGCTTTATTACAATCATGTGGTCAATGTTTGAATAATTTTTGGTTGTCTTTAAAAATTTTTCTTCATGTTTATCTTCCTGTTATTCTTTTTTGTTAAAAGAATACAAAGTAGTGGTAAAAAAATTAGAAATGATACAAAATTTCACTTAAAAGTATAGGAATTCAATAATGGTTGCTGTATTATATGATGCTATCTTCAAATTAGAAAAAAACAAAACAATAACAAAAAGTTGTAAGAAATTCAAAAGACCAAAAAAGAATAAAAAGAAAATGTAAACATTAACTGATCTCTCTAAAAAAACAGCAGAAGTTGACAGTATAATAATCCAAACTAGTCTGCATATATACCTAAATATATATTTTTCTCATCTTTCATTTGTCTTTTACCTCATCCCAATTTTCCTTCTCTCTAAATTTGTGTATATAGTACAGGGTCTATAGGGTCTCACTACACAGACTGGACTCAGTGATCCTCCTGTTTTCAGCTGCCCAAGTGCTGGGATTACAGGTGCTTGTCACCACTCCCAGCATCAGCACGCCAGGGATTGAACCCCAGTCCCAGCATCTGCCTAAGCAGGCACTTTAATCCTACTAATGGCATTTTAATTGGGATTGCATTGAGTCTATATAACACTTTTGGGAGTATGGTCATTTTCACAGTGTTGGTTCTTCCTATCCAGGAATATCTTTCCATTTTATGAAATCCTCTTTGATCTCTTTTTTCAGAGCACCATAACTTTCACTGTATAAATCTTTACTTCCTTTGGGAGACTGATTCGTAAGTATTTCATTTTGGGGGAGAGTATTATCATGAAAGGCATATTTTCCATATTTTCTCTCTCAGTTCGTTCATTGTTTGTGTATAGAAATGTTATTGATTTTTGAGTGTTGACTTTGTATCCTGCTATGCTACTGAATTTGGTTATTAAATCTATAAGTCTGTTAGTGGAGCTTTTGGGGTCTTCTCTGTCCATTATCATTTCATCTGCAAATAATGATAATTTCACTTCTTCCTTTCCAATCATTATTCTTGTTATTTCTTTCTCTTATCTAATTTATTTGGCGAATATTTCTACAACTATATTGAACAGAAGTGAACACAGTGGTCATCCTTGTCTTGTTACTGATTTTTTTTTTAACACACATAAAAAGGCTTTATTTGCAGAGCTGAAGGAATTTAATCAAACAGGCCAAATCCCATGTCATCACCAGACTCCTCCGACTCTTCTTCTTTTCTTTCTTCTCCTCTGCTGCAGCAGGGGCAGATCCAGCAGCAGGAGCTGCAGAACCAGGAGCAACAGAGACAGCCACAGTGCCCCCAGCCGGCACACTGGAAAGTTTGCCAATCCCCTGGGCGATTACATCTTCGATGTTTTTCCCATTTAGCTCACCGATGACCTTATTGAGCCGGTCATCTTCTGTCTCGATGCCCACGCTGTCCAGGATCTTCTTGATGTCCTTAGCGCTGGGGGAGGCATTGCCTCCGAGGACGGTCAGCAAGTAAGAGGCCACGTAGCGCATGTCGGCGGTGGCGGCAGACAAGCCTCACGCGTGCGACCTTGGCGGCATCCGGCAGCGAAAGCTTGTTACTGATTTTAAAGTGGCTCTCTTGTGTTGCTTTTGAAGGTTTGGTAATTTTTGTCTCTTTCTAAAATATCTGTCAGTACTCTTTGGAGGGTTGGTTTGACTGTCATGAATTTCTTCAGCTGTTCTTTGTCATGGAAGTATCTAATCTCTCCATCAAATTTGATAGACAGTTTTGCAGGATACATCAATCTGGGTTGAAAGTTGTTTTCTTTCAAGCCCTCAAATATCTCACTCCAAGCTCTTCTTGATTTGATGGTCTGTGTTGAAATATTTGCTGTGACTCTGCTTGGCTTTCCAGCATAGCTGATCTGTTTTTATTGTTGTTGTTGTTGTTTTGTTTTCTCTCTTTCTGACAGCTTTTAGTATTTCTCTCCTTTTGCTCAGTTTCTGGGATCTTAATTATTATGTGTCTGGGTGAAGATTTACTTCGATTATGGCTAGCTAGAGTTCTATATGCCTCACTTAACTATATATCAGATTCTTATACCCTGTTTGGGAAATTTTCTGCTGCTCCTTCTGCAAGCATACTTTTTATGTTTTGTTTGTTTTAACTCTCACTGTTTCTTTGATACCCACTAGTCTTTTTTATCTTTGCATCATCTTACAACTGTTGTATTGTTATTTCCTGGTTTTTCATTAAGACATGTTTCCTTTCAAGTTCACTAGCTGCAATGTTACCTTCAAGGTCTTAAATTCTATTTTCTGTTTCGTTCAAGTGGTTGTGCCAGCTTTCAAGGAATTCTGAATGTCCTGGATATCAGTTTAAATCTATTTCACGCATTCTAGTTCTTTCCTATGTTGTTCATTCAGTGTTTCTATCATTTTCCTATTTCCTTCTATTTTTTAATCTATGTGTTCCTTAGGGGTGTCAAGCAATTCTTTCATGATTGTTGCCATTTCCTCTTTTACCAACAGATTATTTCTGATTTCTTCCATAGCCTGATGGAGTTGTTTCTTTACTTCAGTTGTTATCATCTCAGAAATTTTGGGTGTGTGACTTCCAAGTTCCTCCATGACTTTGTGACCTTGACTTGTTTTGGGTGGGCTAGAGGTCTGAGATTGCCTCTTGTTCCTTCATTTTGTCATTTTTTAAAGTCCCCAGTGTTCTACCTCTGCAGCAATGGTAGGTGGGCAGGGTGCTGGTTCTCAGGAGAGAGGGAGGGCAGGGTAGGCTCCCCAAGGTTCCTGCTGTGTGGAGTTCAATGTGGCTTCCACCTCATTGAGGAGAGGGGGCAAACTGCAGTCCAAGAGGGATCTGATGGTGGTGAGTGCAGGCTGAAATTCTGCAGAACTCTCTGGCTGGTAAAGTGGAGCAGGGTAGGGCTCTCTAAGGCTCGTGTAGGACTGTGGGGTAGTCAGGTCTCCCTGGCAGTCTTCAGGGCAAGGAGGGCCAGCTGTGCTCATGGAACTGTGACAGGAGGACTGGGTGAATAGGGCTTGCGCTGCAGAGTCTGAGTCTCCCTGGCAGTCATCAGGACAAGGACAGGCGGCCAGGCTCAACAGAACTCCTGTGTGACAACTGGGTGTGGGACAGCTCTTGCCTGCTAAGTCTCCCCAGTGTTCTTTAGGGCAAAGAGGGGCAGTCAGTCCCCCCCCCATTCTGTTATTCTTTTATGGTAGTCTACTGTCTACATTTGAGGATAGACCTACATTTTTAGAGCCACTTGATAGAAATTTAAAGAATATATTGTGATATGTGATAGATTAGCAAAATAAGGGGGGACCATAAAAGTTTGAAACTGGTGTTTCACATTTCCTATAAAAATGTCTGAAGATGTTTTCATATGAGAATGTCCAAATATTTTGAGTAGTGTCCGGGAATGAAAGCTTAACCTTAACTTTTAAGTTGTCTATCTTGAAATACAATATTTCTTTAAATAAATGTTAACTTGATTTTTTAAAATAGTAACTTAGGACATTGCTTTATTATTATTATTCTCCAGATGGAATGAATTTAAAACTAAAAGAATGGAAATGAAAAATATAGATGTAGAAGGAATTCAGGCTCAAACTTATGAGGCAAGAAAGCATAAAATGAGAAAATAGCAAAATGTATAAGAGAATTAATAGCAAGAATTAGAAAATAGGAGAAAGGTGACATAGAATTAATAAGGTAATGGGTGAAATGAAATGAACAACAGGCAAGACCCAAGAAAGTATAACAAATGAGGTGAGGAATGAAGTAGTGAATGGGAGAAAAGATTACACAGTAAATTAGAGATATTCATTTTATGTGCAAGGAAATTAAAAAGGATATTGATAAAGTTAATCACAGCAACAATGCTGCAGGGAAATAGATAATGAAGAATTAGTGAGCAGAAAGAATGGATGGGGAAATGAAAAAATGAAAAAAAAAAAAAAGACTCCAAAAGATTGAGCAACTGAATCCATGAAAATCGAAGTAATGTAGAGAAAAGAGCAGGCATTCATAAAGATGGAAATAAAATTAAATTAGGGAATAAAGGAAAATCCAATAAAAAATAAACAGACCGGGGCGGGGACAAAAAAGAGGTCTGCTATGAAAAAAATGAAAGGGAATGAATACTTCTTTCTATGCTGATCAAAACCTTGTGTGAAGCTAGTTGTTTCCAGGGAGAGAAAGGTCAGGAATCCTGGTGGGAAAATGAACAGCAACCAAGGGAGGACAGAAAACGGAATTGCAGAGATGCAAAAGCAACTTCCCCTTAAAAGTGCTCCAACAAAGAGAAAACCTTTAATCCTCATCCTTTCCTGTAGTATTTTCCTTTGTCTGAACTACTTTATAGTCAACTTTCTTCCCTAATCTTAATTTAGCAATTAAGTAGGAGAAATGAATCTTGATATTATCACCAGGAGAAACAAAACGTATTGTGGTGGCTTTAACGTTCCCTAACGCCTTTTTAGTTTGGGGCGTGGCCTCCATCCAGCTAAAGATTCCATTTCCAGGCCTCCCTTGCTAGTAGTAGCCGCCATGTGACTTTCTGCTCTAATAGTTTCTGGGTAGACATGAAGCCCAACACCCTTGTGTCCTGTCCTTATGAGAACTGGCTACACGTTCCCACTTCCTTTCCTCACTTCTGTCGTCTGGGCACGGGTGAAACCAGGAGCCACAGCCACACCAGCTCAGCAATGGAGACCACATTTTGAGCAGCCAACGCAGAGCTGAGCCACACAAGAACATTCCTTGCCAGATCTAGGGATTTATATGTGAGATCTTCCTCATAGCCGCTAACTCAGGCTTAAGTTTTAACTAATTTTATCAATTTCTGTTCACAAAAACTGTTCCAGATTAAGAATAAACCTGTGGCTCCATAACAGCACCCTTGGCTCTATGTTCTAGTCCTTGAGAAGACTGACTTGCAGAGGGGCAGAGAGGGCTCGTGTAAGAGTTAAGAGGAGAAGGAGATGACCTGGGGTCCTCCGGATCCTGAACAGACGAAGAGCACAGGCCCGGCATATGAGTGAGTGAGTGAGATGACTGGGGCCACGGGATCCTGAATAGACCCAGAGCGCAGGCCCGGCGAGTGAGTGAGACGACCTG
>NDGN011372751.1:0-15555 GCA_002564285.1 Tympanoctomys barrerae
GAACTCAGGTCCTTGCACTTGCCAGGGAAGCGCTTATCCCACTGAGCCATCTCCCCGGCCCCCTGACTCATTAACTTTTTGACAAAGTAAAAAATTCTAAAGTTTGAAATTTTGATGTTAGCAGTGATGAAAATAGAAAATAGTAAGCCACAGAAATAATGTAAGGCTCCGTTGTACCCGTGTAAAGGGACATTTTGTGGTGCTCCAGGAAGCGGTTGTGATAGACTTTGCAGGTGTCGGTGGTCTCTTCTGAGAAGGAAGTGCATACCGGGAGGGAGATAGGTGACCTGCAGAAGCTAGGTCACGGGAACGTGGGTCTGTGTCATTCGCTCACTAGCAATACGATTCCTGGTAGTGTGGACCCGCAGGAAGAAAGTTGTTGATTTTAGTGATGTTTCTGTAGGCTGCTTACTTTATTATTATTATTATTATTATTATTATTATTATTATTAATGTATTTTGTATAGGGTTTCATTGTGCATTTGGACTTATAGGGATCCACCTGTTGCTGCCTCCCCAGCTCTGGGATTATATGTGTGCACCACCATGCCTGGACTCGGTTGCCAGCTCAGTGCATCTGCGGTTGGGGCTGGCTGGCATGTGGTGCTGGGGATCAAACCCGGTCCTTGTGCCTGCCTAAGAAGGTGCTTAGTCTGCTGACCTATCTCGCCGGCCCTAAGCTGCTTATTTTAAATTTAATATAACTCAAGGCAACTGTAAATGCTGTGAGCCTCCTAGAGTGTTATATTAAGAGTGATCCTCTAGAAATTTAGCAAAGTCAGTAGGGATTGATAGAATAATGGTGATATTTCAAAATTACTGGAAAAGCAAGTTGTTCACCTACAGTAAAACAATCAATATGGAATCAGTGTTCACAGTAGTATGGTTTGAGCACCAAATTGACATTGAGGTTTAAGAGTTTTTATTACTCCTACTGATGAACTGATTCTGTGTCTAGACCGTGAAATACATTGATTTGTAGAAAAGAGAAGAATAAAGTAAAAATAAATCTTAGTAGTCCACTACTTTATTGGAACAATAACTCAAGCTACCTTTTTTTTTTTTTGCCATGTACAGAGATACTCTCTTTATTTTTAATATAAACATTTTCTCCTTGGGATGTCAGTGGTTTCATTCTGCCCTAAACTGGGTTAGGAAGTCTTCACCTTGACCTTTCACATTGGAGGTTTGTATTATAGTAGGATGTGAATTATTCTCAGGTCGTTTTCTGGTGTTAATAGTAACTGAAGTTGAAAGCTGATAAAACCATCTAGGAGAGGTAGAAATATGAAGAAAGCAGTGAATTTCCTGTAAGGGAGGTATTTGTCATATTTATCATGCAGCAGCTTTCATGATGAGGGAAAATGTGAATTTGCCTGGTACATTGCTGCTTGGATGTCCTGATGAGTTTTGCCTGCTTGAGATTTGTCAGCTAAGCTCTTTTCCTTCACTGTTGTTGTAAGCAGTAGAACCTGCTTCCTAAAGAAGCTGCATGATTATAGCAGCCCCTAAGATTTATAGTCTTGTGTGTAGTGGGGATAGAGAAGAAATTGAAAACAGTTTTGTTAAGTAATATGTGGTACTATAAGAAATAAGGAAAAACTAAAATGTCATTCCTACTCTTTTACACAGCACTCTGTGGGTCCAGCTAGTACTGTAGCCATTCAGTTCTGACCCATCTCCAGGACATACTGTTAGGTCCCAGCTTGACCCTTTAGTCCTACACGTCGCCTCCCACTTTAGATGCAAATCATAAGGTTATGGCCCATCTTCTGAGCTGTTGTGAATTGTAGAGCCCTGCCTCTCCCTCCCCTTTGGGTCCTTTTAATTTGCCAGGATGGCTCTTGGAAACACTTTTATTTATATTTGTAAAGGATACTGGGAAGCCTCCAGATGACTGGCCAGATGAGAGAAGTAGGGCAGAGTGTGGGGGAAGGGTGAGGCGCTCCCCTCCTAGTCACACTACCTCCACAATTCATGCGGTAGTGGGGATCGAAGCCGGGTCCTTGCACTTGCCACGCAGGTGCTTCGACCGCAGAACTATCTCCCCAGCCCCCTTATTATTATTTTTTAAATCTGTTTATTTAGTACAGGGTCTTGAGGCTGGCCAGCATGTGGTAGCGGGAAGTGTTCAACAGTTGAGCTCTCTGAACCAGTCGTTTGGGATTTTTTGAAGGCTTCATTCAGTCAGTGCTATTGATGGCATCCTTAGCCATTGGTGATGAGCTTAAACTTCAGTCCCAGATTCTCTGAGCGAGTGAGCGAGTAGAGTAGGACAGAACTTCCATCGGTCTCATCACTGGAAGATTTTCAGTAGTGCTAAAGTTGGGTCAGAGAGCTACCGCACTGGGGATGATGGTAGGAGTACAGGCACCCTCCCTCCTCCCCATCTTCTTTGTCTCCTAGTCTTAATGGTGAAGTCTATTGTGAAATTCAGCTGGCAAAGTTGTTTTCCTAGCCACAGCACCAATACTGTGTATTTGAACAGTGGATGGTGTTTTGGTATTGGGGGGCAGGAGAGAAAGGCTCTGTTCAGCATAGCTGGGACCATATCTTTTACCATTACTTTTTCTCACGGTTACTTTTGACAGTGAGGGGACTTGTGGGAGGGGCGCTAGTAGTTACACTGGGGGAACAAGTGCTCAAGACAAGTGAGTAGCCTGGGCCATAGATCACTCGGTCTCCGTTGTGGTCCACTGTAGGAATAGCTGTAGGAAAGGGGTGTGTTTTAATCTGTAGCTTCTCGGTGTATCTCTTTTGATTGCTGTGCCACACCAGAAAATGCATTTGGAGGAAAAAAGTATTCCCAGCAACAGGAGTGGCTGCATTGGGTTTTGGGCCCAAGCTTTCTTACTTCAGTTACTGGTCTACTCATAACTACTAGCTGTTAACTTTCTTCTTACAAGGACTTCTAGAGACTCTCAAGGTGTGGATCAGAGTTTTAAAACCACAGAACATAAAAGGGACTCAAACTCAGCAAAGACATGTATTAAGCACTTGCCACGAGTCAGCGTGGCCTTATGTATTACTCCTTGGGAGTTAGTGTTTGGTTTCAGACCACTGGACGCTTCGAGTCTTAAGACTACTTTTATAGTCATAGAGGCAGCATTGAAAAGTAGACAACTTATGAGAGAGAACATTAAATATACAGTGTTAAGCTAGTGCTTCTTGATAAATTGCCTCGTGTTGAATAATAAAGAGAAGGCTTTCATTTGGAGGGTAAAATTTAGAAAAATATTTTTTCCAGTTAATCTTTGTAGAGATGATTTTAGGAGCTGCTTGAAAGGAAAGGAAACTTGGGTTTAGGAGAATGGCTGGTGAAAAGGGCATGGAAAGAAGCCTGTGGAACATGAAGCCAGATGGGAGAGGGGAGCAAGGTTTATGGACTAAACCTAATAATTGAAACAAAGCCCTGGGCATGGTGGAGGTACAGTAGTTAGAGGGGGGCAGGTCAGCTTTCTTCAGTAGTAGGATTAGGAGGTGCCCAGAGTTTGCATGGTGGGCTGGGATAGCTCAGCGGCACAATGCCTGCCTGGCAAGCACAAGATCCTGAGTTTGATTCCCAGTATAAGATTTATTTGTTTTAGTCATCCAGTCAGATGCCTAGTTAATCCTTGGGAGATCTCAGACAAAATAGGTCCTCATGGAATAGGTTTTTAGTTGGAATAGGTTATTCATAGTTCCAATTTTGAATTCAGTAAATCTTACAGTTGAAATAGTCATAGAAAACTAAAGCCCCAAATAGTATGAAAAGTTACCAAGGAAAACCTAAATGTAAAATCAAGTTTGATTTATTTGACATATGCTTATGTTAAACTTGTCTTTGTGAGATATATTCTAAATATTAGGTTATTACTATATTATTAGGCAATTACTATATTATCTAATTGCCTACACAATCCAAATTATCTTTTTCATTAAAACTTTGGAAACCTATGTTTTGTGCTGTTGTGAGCCTACAAAATATTTTTTCATTAAGTGATTTTAGGAAGATTACTGACATTTTAAGAAATCAAAGATTGGCAGAGTTACCTTCACTTTATATTTAATTAAAAATACTTAAAAATAGATTTTCTTTATTCTATAATAAAAGAAATCAGGGATACTTAATAGAATCCCTGGAGTCTGACATTTCTGATTTTAATATGCTCGTAACATTTGTCCAACGCACCACTGTGTTCTCTGAAAAGAGCGATCATTTTCTCTGTATGGCATTACCCTAGACTGCCTGTCCCCAGGGTCTTCCGAAAGGTCCGCATAGGCCTGACAGCAAGGAAACATGAGCTGTTGTAGAACATAAATACTGGTGACTTATTGACGAAAGCCTGCTCTGGATGGATGGCTCTTTCGAGTAAAAATCACTCTATCTACATCAACTAAATGCTAAATGATAAAAATATTTCCAAATCATGTTTCCCACTATTGAGGGCCTCTTTAAATTTAACAGCAGGTTAAAGGCTTGTATATGGCCTGCTGAGAGGCAGTCTTTCATTATAAAATATGGATGTAGATTGTTTTAAAAGTTTGTTCATTTATAGTTCCTGCCAAACAACTACAGGTCGATGTAACCAGTAGATGTAGGTGTAGGTCTTTAAGCAAGACTGATAATTCTTTTTTCATTTTCTATTAAAAATGTTCAATTAAGTCTGAGTAGCTGTCCAAAACTAAACTTACCAGGAGACTTTCTCTACCAGTCTTGCTGGGTGATAATTGTTGCTAATCTAAGTTCTAAGGAATGGGGCCACATTTTTCAACATTGGCAACAAAAACAGTAACTCTCAAAGGAAGAGCTGGATTCTAAGAATTTTCTTCGTGAAAGAAAACTATTCAAATGGAACTGGTTGGTTTTTACTGTAGCAAATACTAAAAGAAAAAAGAACAAAACTGGGAAAGATTTTTAACAACTAGAAAAATAAAAATCTGTTTTAACTAACATTTGGTTTTAGGAAGAATGAAATAAGATTATATTTGTGAAAATGTTTTGCAAATTGCAGACATTATATGAAAACAGTTGTTTTAATTGGGCTTGTTTTGTAGTTTGAATTATCGGCCAGTGGGCCCCGCTGCCTATATTTCTACAGCTTCAGACTGGAAGTTCTGGGATCTCTAGGGGCTCTTGAGTGTACCCAGACATAAGGAGCAAGGCTATTGCTTGGGGATAAATACTAAACTCAGGTTAGTTTCGTTGGAGCATTCATAAACAGGTCAGTCAGCCAAATGTTCAGTCCCCTGGGAGGAAATGGGGTCTTAGGTAGCCTGCATAAATCATACACTGCTAACGTTTGGTTGAAAATAAACTTTAAAATGATGATTTATATTTCTACCCAAGTCATTAGGACAAAAGATTTGTAAAATTATTGTCAAAAGCTAATCTTGTTTCCTAGCATCTGTTAGGATCTCCACTTCTAAAGGGTTAATCCATATGAGAAAAAAAAGACAGGAAAGGCATTTAAAAATGTTCTTAAACGTATTTGTAAGTTCATATACTTTCTCAAAGATTTGTATAGAAAACTTCACTGCATATACAGCAAGGTCATTAAATTACAAACAGTAGATCACAAACTACACAAAGGAAGACAAAGATAGAAACAGTGTTAGTTATTTGGGGTCAAATGGAAACATTTTCAGATTCCTCACAATTAAGCAGACATGGTAGAGGAGAGGACAGGATTTACCTCCTGATCATCAGGTGCTGCTTTTGCCCCTGTCTTTTCCAGTTTCCTCTAGGTTTGGAGATGTGCTGCATCAACTGTGGGTCTGTAAGAGGGATGAGAACAAAGCAGACACCCTGGGCACTACTGGGGAGGGAAAGCGCTAGGTTTCTGTTGTGTCTTAGTGTTGTCAAATCTGTACACTTGGCATTGTGTTCCTGTGTCATCAAGAAATTGGCCAAGGTGAGAGATGAAGACCTGGTGTAAGAGAGTTTGATGTGGCATACGGCTTGTGGTATAGATGTAGAAGTTTACTGAAGGGCTGATTGACTCACATACTCATCGGCCCATCGACACACCTTGTGTACTAATAGCAACCTGAAGTTAAAGGGACTGAGATTGCTGTGTTTGACCTGGTACCCTTACACAGGGTTCAGGATTCTGGTGCATTAGGGAGTGCGGAATACACAGCCATATTGATGATGGGTAGAGTGTTCCCAAGCCTCAGAGAAGCCAAAGGTTTAGAGTCAATGTGGGGAACTGGCGGGAATCACAGCGGACTGGTGAGTGGCAGTGGGACATGAAGGCAGAGAGAAGATCACCAAGGAGTTACTGGCCTAGTGGTTGCGGGTGATTTACAGTTCTACTGTCAGCTCTTGGATGTTCTGAAATTTCTAGGGCTCTTAGGGTGTGAGAAACAGCTTTAAACCGAAAAGCGACAGTCTTTAAATTTCAGTCTTTCCCCTGGCTGACACTGCCTGAAGTTTGCTTTCGAAGAGGGCACAGGATGAGGTCTGAGGTTTGTACTGTTCTGAAGTGATTACACTCCCGGTGGAATCAAGTGGGGGCACAGTGGCTCTAGGTTCGTGTCAAGGACTTTGGTCTCGTTCCTACGTAGCAGCTGGCCTGCATAGCTGTTAGCACTTGATAGGGTAGCCTAACAATGCAAACTATCATACGTAGCCTAACAATGCAAACTATCTCTTGGCACGTGCATTTGGTAGTATTGTGAGTTTTCAGTGAACAGTGGGTGCTCATTTCTAAGGAGCCTTGTATACATGAGTAGATAAAGACAAGAGGAATCTCTAGCTGGGGCTTGTAAGCAATAAACATTATTTTAAAAAAGCATTATATTGCATTTTCAATTTTGTTCATCTCTATCAACTAAAACTGTTTTGAGGGCAGTTCTTTTTAGTGGAAAAGGTTCTGGTTCCTGCATTGATGAGTATTAAGTACCAAGTTACACTCAGAGATTATGACAGTTTGCAGGCCTTCTAAGGACCACCCTTAATCAGCCAGTTCCTCTTGCAGAGCTTCCCTGTGCTTTTCTGCAAGACAACTGCTCAGACAGACTGTAGTAGTGATTTACAGTGGCAGGAAAATAGGACAAATGCATTCTCAGTCTCCACCAGGGGGCCCTATTGCTGCAACTAAAAAGTGGAATCTGAGTAGGCGCATCTATTCACCATGCACCCTATTATAGTTTTTATTTTTTAAAGTGCATATACTTGCTTGAAGAAGTGCTCTTGTATTCCACATAGTGTTGTTTTGCATAATTTTATTTTACATTATATATCATTAAAATGTAAAAATAGAGAAATAAGACACAATGCTTTCTTGACTTGATAAGCTTTTTAAGTGGAATGACTGAGATGAAAATATAAATTCTAAGTATATGAAAATAATTATTTCACATAACTACAGGATTGCCTGCAGAAAGCAAGAAAAAGCTCTATCTTAGAACATTGTTCTAAAATTTTACTAATTCAGTATGTTCTATTTCCTATTCCTAGGTTTTGTCTGAGACTTAAAGGCTTACAGTTGTTTTTTTTTAAAACCAATTTCATATGATCATATTTAAAATCACCAAATAAGTAAATTCCGTTATAACAAAATATGTAAATCCATCTTTGTGCCTCACTTCTGGTTGTGAGTACACTTATTTTTAAGCTTTCAGATTATACGTGCTTTCTAAAGTCAAGTACTAGACTATTCATTTAAACTCATATCTCTTAATATTCCTTAATTTCTTTAAAAATCCTCTTCACAAGATCTATATAATTTTCTAAACTCTAGATATTTTTACCTGATGCCCATATCTACCTTCTTCCTGATTAGAAGTGACTTATATTAATGGTCTCGGTGGTGAACAGTTGGTAAAGATTCTGGAACAAATGTTACTGTCCCCATTTTTCAGATAAGGAAATGGAGGCTGAGAATAATTATTTGGCAGATGTAGTGTTCTCTGCCTTGTGATTCTAAGCCCTGTATCCTTTCCAAAATACACAGTTGATTTTAACATACCCTAGACATAGACTTAACTTTTTCTGAGTGTATTTATTCAACCTAGACTAGACTAGTGAACTCATAATTTGAGTGCAAGTGGGCACTTGTCCCAGATATGCTCTTCTGTGTGAGAAATGCTCTACTCTGGAGAGCCTAGCTGGATAATTTCCATTGTTCTTAATAAATATCAGCACATGGTATTTTAGATGTAGCAAGAAATATTTTTTTAAAATGCCATAATTGTATATTTGGCTATATAATGACTCTTTTGAATGTCTGCTTATAGGCATATACACAAACACACCGTTTTTTCTTCCAAAAGAAAAGATTATGTCACAAAGCGCAGAATGCAACTCAAGCATAATGACATAAAAATGTATCATACATAAAAAGCTTCACTCATAATAGAAACAAAATCAAAGTATATTTGATACCATTTTTACCTCTTCAGTTATTAGTATGATATACGTTGTTCAGTGGTAGGAAGTAAGAAAACGAATCAGACATTTTCCTGCTACTGTGCCTAACGATTGGTCATATTTGTGAACACACCATTTGACCAAACATGTACCTTAGAATTTAGCCTATGTATATACTGTGACATATGCAAAGTTATTTATGGCCAAGACTGTTCATTATAGGTTTGTTATAGCAAATATTAGAAGCAAATCAAATAGTCTTCATAGGAAGTTGATCAAATGGAATACTGTTAAAAGAACTGTGCCAGAACTCTATACTACTTGAAGAGCTTCAAGCCATATTAAATGAAAGTAGCAAAGTACAGAACAGGCTTACAGTAAGCTATCTTGTGTAGAGAAAGGCATGAGAATATATATTCATATTTTATTTTGAGGTACTGGGGATTGACTCCAAGTTTCTTACTTCAAATTATACCCTTTCTTTACTTTTTTATTTTGAGACAGGATCTTTACTAACTTTCTAAATTGCCCCCAGGCTGTGTTTGAACTTATGGATCTACCTGCTCCAGCCTCCAAGTCTGTGGTGATACAGGGCTAAACCCCATGCCTGGCTAGCAGCTCCTTTTATATCCATGAAGGAATTCTTAAAATGGCAGTAAAGAGATATTTCTAAAGGCATACACCCACAAGGACAAAAAGAATAGAAGAGCAAGAACTAGCAAAATTTTGGAAGCTAGAAAGCAGAATGAACGCTACTGACTCAGCAGCCCTGGAAAGCCCACTCTTTGCTGACAGTGGGAAAAGCTGAGGTGTTTTCACATGCAGGATGTCCAGGAGGCTCCCAGTGGTCATTTCCATGAACTTGTGGAAATTAATTTCCAGGAGAGTCTAAAACTAGGAGGATTAGTTGAAAGGCTATGAAGCAGGTAAATCAGTCTCTGGTCTTATAGCCAGCAACTTCTGTTCCCCAATATGGTAGAAAATTAAAAGTTTGGTTTCTAAAGTGGATAAAACAAAACAACAAAACAAAAGGTAAACACTCTCTGGATTGAATTACACCAAGAAGGGGGTTGGAGGGAGGCGCAAAAATTTGCTTAAAACGAAGTGGTTGAGCATTGGGATACTAAATACTCAGGACATCCGGGACCCCCCCATTCCCCCTTCTTGTGTCTTGCTTTCCCCACTTGGCTGCCATGAATTGGTCATCTAGTGTAAACAGGAGTTATTTCTTATGAAATTCAGTCAGTCAAAAAGAAAGACAACAGAAAAACCCTATTAAGACAAGTCAGAGCCCATCTACCTGAAAAACCTAGAGTGGTCAGGAAAGATCTAGCGTTGTTCTCTGGGGAGAAGAAACTATCTGTGGACACTGTGGACCTCCGGGAGCCCTGGGGGACTCCCATTGCACACAGGATGTGCCTGGCACAACCAGGAGGTCCTTGGCTACCCTGCTTGTCCTTGTCGTCTCCATGTTCTGTCAGCCTTTCTAGCAGCCTGAGAAACTTGGCTGTGTGTCATCAGAAGACTAGGAGGGAATGGAATGAAGCCCTGGTGGGCAGCTGCTGGCCAGTAGCCTGTTAGAATTCTCCTGTGTCCTGTCAGGACCCACCATTACCCTCCAGAATTCTGTGGTCCCTGTTGCCTCCAAGCTTGTGGTCATAACCCAGGATTGACTGAGTCAGGAGCACAGGGGTCTTTTCAGCTATGTGGTGTAATCTCTAGATGTGGCCCAGCTGCTTGACAGTGGGTCCCCAGAGCCAAGCATTCCCCTGTCCCCACTAGGCCTTCCTCCAGCCCACCTAGGATTCAAGAGTCAGCCTGACAGTCACGGAGCAAGGAGAACCAGGTGCCTGGAAGCTCACGCCCAGGCCCCCCTAATTCTCTAGAACTCTGGCTTGGGGCAGCTTCTGGGTGAGCTAAGGTGCTAGCTGATTTTGCCACAGGCCTTCTCCAGGAGAAACCTGGTGCAGGAAGCCAGGGATGCCATCATAGGAGCCTTACAGGCCCTCCATAGCTGTGTGTCTGATCTTGCTGTGGTGCTCCAAGGCTGCCAGGTGTCCATGTAGGAACTGAAGCTGAGGTTCCTGAGAGATAGAATGATACCTCTTGGATCAAAAGACCTGAACAGGCCCCAAGAGAAGGAAGACAGAGGAGGCAATGGGACTAAAGACAGCTTTACCACGCCTTGTATGTCTAGCACTCCCACTGCACACAAGATGAGCCTGGCAACACCAAGAGGTCCTTGGCTACCCTCCTTCTTGTTGCCTTGACTTTCTGGGGCAGCTTGGGCCTCCCTCAACAGCCTTTGACCCACTAAGAAGGCTTGTAGGTACACCACCTCCTCCCCGTCACTGTTGTGTCAGCCCACCTCAGCCCTTTGCCTCAGCTATCACCTTTGTTGCCCTGAACTTCTGATCAGGACTGGAGCCCCAGCTTCTCTGCCCTGCTGCCCAGTCTCTCCTGGTTAGTAGCTCAGAGCAGTCTAGAAGCCTGGTCCTTTCCACCCATGAGACATTACTGAGGGGACTGAAGTCAAGTCTAGGGCAGGGTAACCTCATACCCAGTCACCTCCATAAAATTCCTGCTTGAAAGACAAAACAAGCCAGAACACCCTGCAGCAGAGACAAAAGTTTAAATATAAAAAGCCAAAGATCAGCAAATAACTGAGAAAAGCTTTTGTGTCAGTCCGTTTTCCCTTAGCTGGGATACAGCATCAAATACCCATGACTTGAGGGAGGAGAGGCTTAATGGGATTAAGAGATTCAGGGCATTTAGTCCATGGACAGCTGGATCCAAGGCAGAAACATCATAGTATGTGGGCAGGGGAAGCAGAGCTGCTTAGCTCATGGTGGTTGGGAAGCAGCACAGGGGACCACACCCACCAGGAAAAGGTAAAGCAGCAGATAGTGACCATGGCCATGCCTCCATGACCCCCAGACCCACCCAGGAGTATGCCCTGTCCCCCACCCCAGCTCCAGGTCAATCAAATTGACATGATCAAGTTTAGCCATCACATCCCATCCATTGTCAATCTGACAGGCACATTTCCTTAAATCATACTTAATCCCCAAGTAGACATAAGCTCATAATTCTGCTTAACATAATACAATAATCTCATGTGCAACCAAAACCAAAATAACCTCTTTCTCAAAGTCCCAAAAGTTTCAATAATTTTTCAAAGTTTAAGCCTGTGTCTCTTTTGAGATTCAAGACAAATTCTTAGCTGTGAATCTCTGTAAAAATAATAAGTTACATAGTCCCTAGGCATGGTGGCACAATGGCACAATCTAAACATTCTCATTTCAAAAGGGAAACAGGATAGAAACAAAATGGACCAAACCAAGACCAAAACCAGCAGGGAAAATATGAAATCCTGTAGCTCCACATCCACATTCAGGATACATGGTGGTAAGATGTGAGTTCCCCAAAACTTGCAATCTAAATGGTATCTCTCTGGAGCTGTCTCCACTGACATCCTGCAGCTTTTCTTTCCAGGTGGTCCATGTTCCTGGCATCTCTGACTTCCTGGGATCTCCATGCATCTTTGGCTTCGTTCCTACAGCTTCACACACTGCCCTCTCAAGGGCCCCTTGCCTGGCCTCCCAGGCCTCCTTTGGAATCTAAATGGAAGGTTCCCTGAACCTACAGCTTACATTCTATGTACTGGTAAAGGTAGCATCACATAGATGACACCAAGGCATGCTGTTAGTGGGGACAACAAGTAGGCCCCCTTGGACCATCACTGCAGTGACCTTTGAGTGCCTGGATGGCTGAACATGGATAAGTGACTTCTTGGAAACCAGTTTTCTTGGAGACCAGTTGGAGTGAGGCAATGAGGGACTATCATGTCAAATAACAGTTGGCATTTTTACACCTGGAGCCTGCATGGGTGGGGTCTTGCTGGTTTCTGAGATACCCTCGAGTCATTTTTTTCTTGGCCCTGTACAGAGTACTTGGCTTCTTTTTAATGGTGCTAATCTCTTTAGCAGCCATATCTTCTTTGGCTCCAACTTTAGTTCCTTCTCAGCCAAAATTCAAGTTTTTCAAATTTTTTTTATATTCTGCTTTTTGTCCCAAATCCTTACTGTAAAAGTAGCTAAAAGCAGCCAGCCTGCCACAGCTTGACTGTTGGGATGCATTTGAGTTCCCTCTGCCAGATCAGCTTTCACATTACTGGGACACAATATCTGACGTCCACAATTCAAAGGAGAGTTTAAGTTTGGTTCAGGATTATAGGGGATTGAGTCCCTGGTTGGGGACCATCTCAGAGTCTGAGGCAGGAATGTCATGATGATGGAAGAACATGGTGGAGCAGAGCTACTTAGCTCACGGTGGCTGGGATGCAGAGCCAGGGAGCAGCCCAGAGAGGAAGAGTGAGGGATAAGAGAAGGTGCCCAAGGTCACACCTGTCTGACTCACCAAGCCACACCCACAGGTGTGTCCCCTAATCTCCTGGGAAGCTCTCAAGTCTGTCAAGCTAACCGTTACCATTTTTAAGGTGGAACATAAAGACTGTAGGAGACACTGTGTGGTGGGGCTATGATCTGGCCTCCCAGAACTCAGGCATTCTTGCTCCAGCTGCAGGCAATGCTGATTGCCAGAGGTTTGCAAGGGGGTAGCCAGAGTTGCTGCCTTGGCCATGATCCTATCCCTTCCGAGGGGTAGCCCACATTCAAAGCCTGGCAGACATGTAGGGTAGAATTGGGGCCACAAAGTCATGGTTTCTGGGCCTTAGTTGGGAACAACTCTTGAGATCCATCCCAGTTCCTGAACCACCCCCAAGGCCAGTACAGTTGATGGCAACTGTGTCACTCCTCTGTTTTTTAAGTGGCACAGTCCTGATTCCCTCACCTGTTTTGTAATTGATCCCAGCGTGCCTCACCTTCTAGTTAAGCACCCTTTTAAAATTCCAGTCTCAGGAAAACCTACCTGTGCTAGAATCCAAAGCAAGTAAATAGAGAAAGGTGGGGAGAAAAAGATTAATAATCTCAGAGAAGATACTACATCCATGATGCCAAGACAATACACTGCGAGAAAGAAATACCCAAAGAACATCAAGGGTACAAGATGGCAGAAATGAGAAACCTCAACAGAAGAGATGGAAGATGAGGTTGAGGAGATCTCAGAAAGCAGAGCAGTATGTCAGCAGATACCTCTGGTGTTTAGAAGATCCAGTCTGCATATCCTGCATTGGAATAATAGAAGCTTCAGAAACAATAGTGTCAATGGGAGGAAAAGCCATAATCAGCAAAATAACTCAAACACTTCAGAATTTAAGGATGTGAGTTTGCAGGTTGAGTGCTTGGCCCAATTGTAAATATAGGACACCACATAGCAAAATTTTAGAACACAAGGGGGAAGAAAGGAAGAGTCTGCTCTAGCTTCCAGAGACAATAGAACAGTGGCATATCAAGAATTAAGAATCAGGGTAGGTGACAGCTCAGAGGTTGAGCCCATGCTCAAGGGATTGGGTTTGAGCATCAGCACCTCCAAATGGTATACGGGGGTGGGGGGATCAGAATGACTTAACATACTGGAAGCTTGGACACAATACATAGATTAAAAATGATGAAGAAAAATTACTTCTAAGCTAACACCAAAGCCCAGCAAACTGTAATTGTGAGGTAAAGGCAGATGTATCATTTAAAGTTGTCAAACAAGTTTATCTCCCTGTCTTCTCTAGAAGCTGTTGGAAGATGTTCTCCTAAAATGAGGGTGTGGAAAACACTTAAAGAGATGGGGCCATAAGAGAAGGAATCTAACACAGAGCAAAGCAGAATTCCCAGGATGAAGATTAAGCAAGACACCTAGATGGTGGTCATGCTCTAGGCTTAGGGAGCCAACCTTCCAAACCAGAGCATGTCCTAAGGCTGTGACACACATGAGTAAAGACTGAGAGATTTACTAATGTTCAGGGAGTTTGGGGTTAATGATAGCTACATAGAAAGTACAGGTAAAAGTACAGGTAAAAACGAGACTGTAACTCTGGTGAAATGAAGACTGACACAAGTGGAAACTTAAGAGTGATGCTCTCTATTGCTTGACTATAAAAATACATATGTAGTCATAAAAGGTAAGTAATTAATGTTGATATAATTCAAATGTATGCCATAACACTGGCAAGATGAAGAATGTATGTGTGTGTGTAGATTATCTAGAGTTGGAAAGACACCTACCTGGACACTCATTGTGCATAGTGTAAATTTACAATGTAAGGGTACTGTACCCTTTCATACTCAGAATGTAATGGTGGAGTCCAAATCGCCTATGTTTGAATCATTGTTGAGTGACTTTCCAGTACTACAATCCAGGGAAAGTTACTAGACCTTCTGACACCTTAGAACACATCTGTAAAAGGGGGACAGCATTACCTCACTTCTCATAAGATTATTGTGAGGATACTGTATGTGAGAGGAGACCGTCACCACACTGCTATATAGTCATTGCCATATGAATATTTTCAAAGTTTGCTATCTACTATGGACTGTTATGTTTCCCCAAATTGATATATTGAAACTATAACTCTGCTACCTCAATAAATGACTGTATGTGAACACCAGGGCTCTGTGGGCATCACAAGTTAGAAGAAGGCTGTTAGGGTGCATCCTGATCCGATCTTACCAATGTCTCATGAGAAGAAGCTGTGGGAACATTCAGGGAGGGCCAGCAGGGGCATCGATCACACTTGAAGAAAGATCTTGCAAGGACACAGAGAAGGTGGGCGTCTACAAGCCGAGGAGCAAGGCCTCAGGAGAAACAAAAGCCACCTCTGCCTCAAATGTGGTTTTCTAAGCTTTCAGAACTGGGAGAAGATTCTTCATCAGTGTCAGCCATGTGGATGAGTCATGGCCATTGCTTGACCAATTTGCTTTCTACAAAGTGTGGTACAGGGTTTCAGGATAAAACCTGAGGGGACTTGACTGACCTTACCAGATACAAAAGTTACATTTCTTGTTATATAGGTCTTGCTTTATCTTGATCTTAACCATCCAGCAGAAAGGTATAAAAACAAGGTATAAGAGGAGAAGCCATGTTGGTATGCTAGGCCTGTAAAGGGTTCAGCTCAACAACTTCTGCCATTGCCAGTCCTGCAGTTGACCCACTACTCTTATGGACTGCTGGACTGTGTTGGAAAGTTTTGCTGAATTCATGTACCTACAATATTTAAATGACAATGGAATATCCTTCTCTGACAAAAC
>NDGN011372773.1:0-12433 GCA_002564285.1 Tympanoctomys barrerae
CGATTTGATTTGAAACTGTCTAATTGCTATTTGTTTATCAATAAAATTCTGAAAAAAAATCCTGAGATCTATGAAGTATCATTTTCCTTCTATATAAGGAAAATAAAACAAAGATTTATGGCTTATCCAAGATCCCATATCTCTTAATAAATGGAAAGGATCAGAACCTAGATATTTAACTCACAACTTTATCATGATTATTCACTTAATCTCTTCCATGAATACAAGCATTTTATTTATTGGCGGCATCTATCCGAATCATTTTTAAAATGTCCTGAATTACGGCATCGATATTGTACATCCATGGATGAGAGCGGGCCCCCTCACCTTTTTTACTTCATACTTAATGGCAAGTTTGACACGACTCAGTGAAGCTTTGTGCCTGTGCACTTCCAGAGGCTCTGTGGATTCCAGATCTCCATTGAGAATGGCTTCTACCTCCTCTGAGTCCCGGCAAAGATCCAGCACACCCACTACAAAGTCTTTGCACTGCATAGACAGCTTCCTGTAGTCATTCTGAAAATGAGAGGTTATGGAATTAATGCCAAGAACTTCCTCTACTTTACAGGAAAGGTTTAGGGTGTGTGTGGAGTAGGAAAAGGTTTTCCTGGATGCAAAGCTTGTTGAGTCAGACACAGGCCGAATTTGTCCCCGTACCTCCACATCTTCTTAGAGAGATTTCCTTTTTTAATCTGTTCAATTATATTTAATCAGCACTGACAATGGTATACACATGGTCTCATTTATATGCAAAAATCTAAAAATGTCAAACTCAGAGAAGACTGGAATGGTGTTTGGCCAGATGCTGGGGGATAAGGAGGGAATGGAGACACTGGTCAAAGGGTACAAAGTTTCAGTGACACAGGAGGAAAAAACTTTGGCTTATCTGCTGAACAGCCCAGGGATATAATTATAACAATATATATGTTCTTGAAATTGCTAAGAGAAATTTCAACTGTAATATCACAAAAAGTGAGGTGATGGATTTGTTAACTAACATAATTATTCAACATTATATAAATACATAAAACACTGAATGGTACCCCATAAACACATATAGTTATTGTTTTTCAAGGAAAAAATTTAGCTAGAAAAGTAGTTTGGTAATAGCACGCTTGCCTAGCACACATAAGGCCTTGAGTCTGATTCCTAGCACTGAGAAAACCTGCAATTGGGCTGGGAGATGGCTCAGTAGAATAAGAGCTTCCCTGGCAAGTGCAAGGGCCTGAGTTCAATATCCCGTTCTGAAAAAGGAAAAAAAAAAAAAAAAGACAGAAAAAAAGAAAACCTGCAATTGACTTTAGAAAAAAATAGTCTCATGTAACTGTTTGGTTTAGGTTAATCAATGCTGGATAAATCCCAATGCTAAAAGACCAAAGGACCAAAATAAATTTGGTCTTTTTTGTACAAACAATTATTATTATAAAGCCCAAACAAGACCATTTCTACAGTGGAAAATTTTCTTAAATCACATTTGGTCATACAAGCTCGACTACATGTGAAAATAGCCTGTCCAGTTTTTTCTCTCTTGCTTTGTTGGAAAAGTTTTCTTCTTAAAGCACAGTTCTGAGACTCATAGCATCAGTGGCACTTGGGAATATGTTATAAATGCAAATTCTCAGACTCTGCGCCAGATGTCCTGATTAGAAACTGAGGAAGGGCTCAGCATTCTGTGGATTAAACACCTTCTAGGTGATTCTGACCCAAGTTAATGTTTGAGAATAGCTGTTTTACAATAAATATAAAAAGAAAGATAGGTACCCATGCCTACAAGGAGGGACATTTTTTTCCTGGTTCATCTGAAGGACATATTATCATGCCTCACAGAAGTAGAAGGAGAAAAATGTCTGATTATATGTAATTGAATTCTCAAGGGTTACAGAATGGTGATACCTGAGAGAAAAATTTCCAGGCCACTGGAACTAACACCTTGCTAAAAATAATCTGTGAATCTTTAATTTTATTTGCATATTTATATAGTGCCAGGGACTGTTGGTAGCAGCCCGCATTAGCCTCTCAACGGAGCTCTATTTCTAGCCCATTGGTTCCAGTTAAGGTGTCAATAACCATCTCTTGGAGAAGTGAGAAAACCTCAGTTCTACTTCTAGGACTTTCAGCAAAATTCTAGTCCAAGAAGAAAGTTAGGCAGATAATTTAATTTGGCACACTTTCAGAAAATAGAGTTCCTCATTTCAATATGCTCTGAGACACTCTGTGTGTCTACACAACTAAGTAAAACTTAGCATTACAGAATTTCTGGCATCTCACATATCATATTAGAAAAGAAGACATGAAGAATTCCAATTTTGTTCTCTTAAGTAAATTAATTTGATTTAATAGGCAAAACCACATCACCAACTAAAATAAACAAGAAGAGCAGAGAGACTGTTTAAAGGCTACACAGACTAGAATAGTTTCCATTTCAAATATGAGAAATTCAGATAAAGAACAGTTACAGTTAATCCTTTTTCCCTCATAAGGGTACACATAAAATGAATAAAACTTCAATCTTCGTACTATGCAACTGATAAAATCAATAAAATATTCAGTCTCTGGTTTCCCCTTAGAGTGTCAGTTAAATACCCATCTGCCTTCCATTCCTGAAAGACTAATGAAATATTTTATTATAGCATACAGAAGTATGAAATTAATTCCTGTTTCCATATAAAGCTCCCCTTTTAATATATTTTTTAGATGAAACTTACTCATGTTATTCATCAGTTCAGACTGTCTTGTAAGATTTGTTATAACGCAGGATGCCTATTTCTCCGCTGATCAGGAATAAAGAAACTATTTTTCATGTTTTCAAGAAAACCTGCAGTCATACCTCAATACTCCTTACTTTTAACATCTACAATGTTCAAACCTTCCAGTTTTAGAGAACTGTATGATTTTTCACATTCACAAAAAGACCGGTCAAGAATTTTTCTTAATGGTAATTCTAAAAGTTGAAAGGACAATATTTTGTCCCCATAACAATTTAAATAGTTCCTGCTGGAATAAGTCTGTTTCTCCAATACAGAAAACAATCAGAAACTGAGGATAACAGTGACTATTTTTGTTTTGTTTTGTTTGACATGAGGTTCTTCCTGAGCTTAAGCAATCTCCTGCCTCTGCCTCTGGAACAGTTAAAATAATAGGTATGCAACAGTATACCACATAATAGTAATTTTTTTATTGTAGTCATGGGATACTACTTTTTAAACTATGCAAAGAAAGATGCAAAGCTCCACCTGAAGACAACTGCTTTTCTTCCACTGCAAACACAACCACCCTCTTAAGTCTTCACCATGGGGTCCTGCTACTGGTGAAGTCTACATTTTCTAGTAGACCCTTCTCAGTTTAGTTTTGCTTAATGGTTGGCATGTACCACCTTTCCATTTCCATGGCCTTCCACGGAGTAAGTAGGCAGACCTACAGCACACATGGCAGAGCAAGCCCCAAGGACCTGCTAAGGTTGAAGAACAATAGCATTCAGTCTTCTTCACAACCTATCTGCAGGACATCCAATGGTGGTTTAATCACCATTCAAATCTCTTCTTTTATTCTTCAGAGGATAATTTAATTTCCAGTAAAATTCAAATCAAAACAGGTTTTTTTTCTGTCAGATTCTTTCTCTACTAGCAAAAAAGCATGATAGTACAGTGGTTGAGTTTGATTTGGCAGAGAATCTGAAGCAAATCTGGGATCAAATACAGTTTATACAACTTACTAGCTGTGCAATCTTGTGTACTTACTTAACACCCTTGATGAGAGACACTGTGAGGATTAAATGCTTAAAGCATGCTTGGGATACATTAAGTGCCACAGAGGGACTTCAGTATTATCAGATATTTTTTTTTAGATTTAATGCTTATAATACTTAAGACTAAGACCTCAGACATCAAATCCAAGTTTGGCTAAAACCTTTGTTTTCTCATTCGTAAAATGAGAGGCCTGTATAACCAGATGATTCCTAGAGTATCTTCCAACTATAATGGATTATATTCATTTTTTCTTCTTCCTTATAGCTCTGGTTGATACAGATAAAAACTGCTTTTCTACTTTAAGGAGAAGAAAACTGAGGCACAAGATTTTAGAAAAAATGAGGCTCATCTTTTTAAAGGAGCATCAACAACTCAGTCAGAATTGTGAAATTTCAATGTGTGTCAGCATTTACACATCCAAAATATATCTTTAGTAACCTGTCACTAAGCCATTCATTTGTCTAAATCTGTATTCCAGAACATTCTACCTTTTAGGGAAATGACCTTCAGACATGCAGCACTATGCCTTCTGTATTCCTCAAAGAACTTGGATAGCTGCATGGGTGGCTAACAATCCTCTCTGAAGCACCCATCTGAAGGCAATTTGAGGGGTGAGATACCAGCTATTACAGGCCATTGATAAAAGAGGCGTAAGTGGCTGAAAAGGAAAAAAAAATCACCTCTCTCTCACTAGGGAACACAGTATCTATTTTTTTCATTTCAAGGCTGGTACTTTGAGCTCCAAGTCCCTATGGAAAGAATATAGAGAACACCATTGAACAGGGCAATTAGGTTACTTGCTTTTCTCAGAAATGAGCTGCACTTGCTCTGCTCTTTAGAGCTCAGAGTGTCTGGGTCAGTGCTCCGAAAGCACTATGTTCTCATCCCTAACAGACGGACATGCACATGGGATGAGCGGGAAGGAGGTGAAAGGACAGCTTATGAGAAAGGAATAAGGACATACAAGAATATGGAAGAAAAAACACAGTCAGAGGAGAGAGATGTGTGGTCTTTGCAGAGCATAACATCTGAAGGGCTTTCCTTGTTTGAACTCAGAAAGGGATATGCTACTCAAACGCTTGCCAGTGAATCCTGAAGAAGAGAAAGTGAGATTTCGGTGTTCATAACCTTAGGTACTAGGTAGTTTAACGACTGTCCTCCAGGACTCGTGTGTGTTTTCTCCCCTTTTTATATCTTTATTTGTGATATTTTCCCAGCTTTGAAAGGTTATCAGAAGTAATTCTTTAAGTCAGACTAAAGGTGGTTCTAAACATTACTAATATGGATTTTTTTTTAGGGGAAAACTATAAATAACAAACTCTTTTGACATCATTCCACTTAGATGACTTCTCCAGGTGGAAGTGCAAATGTCACTAACTTTAGTACATTATTAAAATATAATCTTAGAAAATATGCCCTTCTATGGAATCTCTTTCGCAGACTTTCAATACATATCAAGCAAAGTGCATGCAAACAAGGTGTATATGACATTTGAAATAATAGCAAATAAAAATTTAGAATTGTGATTTTATTACTGCCTCAAAATATAGAAGTGATATTTAGAAATATCTTACCCAAATATTTTTCTACTCTCTCTATAGAATTTGGCATTCACTTGAGTTTTGCCTTAAAAATATTCTATTTTGGATATGTGGAAAGAAATCTTTCAAATACCACAAAATGTCTTTAAGGGGAATACACACAAGATGATATTTCTTTTCTTTTCTTTTTTGTAATTTCCTACATTTTCAAAAAAAATTTTATGATCAACATGTTTCGCTTTTTTATGAGGAAAAAAATGTTTTAGTGGATGAACAAGATTATATAAGGACACAACGAAGGCTGATAATTATCTAGGGAGTTTTATTATGGGAAGGGGAGAGAAAAATCACTTTCTAACTAGTTTCTTAAAACTCTAAAGGAAAGTGAATTTCCCTTAATCTTAATTATATTCTTGCTGCACTTGAATAAACCTCACTTAAATATGAAAAACTATATTAAGATGGGAAAGACAGAGTAAGAACTCTTTTCTGTGGTGCAACAACACAATACCACAACACAAAACAAAAAGAAAGTATGAACGAAGGAAAGACAAAAGAAAAAGAAAAATTAACTCAGCATCTGGAAAATAACCCCAGGAGTGGATGTCTAGAATCCTCTTCTTAGGTGGAAAACTAGAAATAAGAAATTGCTGGCCTGGCAAGTGCAGGGTCGTGAGTTCAATACCTGATACCAAAAAAAAAAAAAAAAAAATTGCTGAAAGAGTCGATTTTTACCTGAAATATGAAATAGCCTTTTGTCATAGATGTAATAGCTAGTATCATCAAAATGTATAAGAGGAGGTGGTAACTGAAGTATGTATTATTTTCAATTATACATATTTACATTTGCCATAATTTTTATTAAAATAATACTACTAGACTGAGGATGTCCAAACACAAATTCATGTAGTAAAAGAGTCTACAAAGGAGGGAAGGAAAAAAAATCACTCATTAAAATAAATCCATAGAAGCAAACCATTCTGCTGCCCTTGTGTTTGTGGAGTGACCTGCCATCTAGGGCTCACCAATCCAAAGAGGAATTTGTGGAATTGAGGGAGGAATTTTTCACATGAAAGAAATAACTGTAATAACATTATAGTGGGCTTAGAATTTATTTTATTTTTTATTCTAAAAGTATATAAAAGCTCGGGACCATGAACAAGGCTTTCACAAGCAAAGGGACCGCAGAAAGGTGCAAGGGAGCGCCTCCTCCAGGCAAGGACCTGGCATTGACTTACTTGTCGGACAAAGCATCCCCTGGGGGGAACAATGCACCCCTAGGGAGGAAAAGCAACAAAAACACCATTCTGCGATGGTTGTCGCCCTATAACTAAATACAAAACAGGAGAAAACCTTTGGAAGGGAGAGAAAATCACTGCAAACCCCTCCTTTTAAAAGAAAGAGGAGCCTTGAGTTTTATCCAACGCTTACCCAGAACAGAACGGCACCACACTGATCCGCATAAACACATTTCCGAAGCGAACGTATCACAGCCCTACTCTTGGTGGTGGTGGCGGGGTCATTAGATCAACTCTAAAACACTCTCCGGTCCCTCGTGAGCTGAAACCCACGGGACAGAACGGACGCGAGAGCAAATACGGAAGACTGACGGAGCGCACCCTGCGCGGGCAGCAGCCAGGGCTGGGCGCGCGCCGCGGCGGGCGAGGGGCCGCGCTTACCTTGAACTCCTTCTCTATGTTGGCCAGCTTGGCCAGCTCGTTGCTGAGCTCCAGCGCCGTGAGCACCGGGTCCTCGCTGGACAGGGACAGGTACGCCGGGCTGGCCAGCCCCTTATAGGCATTGATCCTCGAGCGCGAGTGGCTGAAGGAGTCGTGCCGCTGCTTCTCTGTGCAGTCCGCGCACTTGCAGAAGTAGTCGTGCGGCCGCTCGATGCGGGCGCCCTTCAGCAGAAGCATGTGCACCACCTCGTACTTTTGGCAGTGCGCCGCCAGGATGATGGGCGTGATGTCGGGCGAGAAGCGCGTGCCGTCCTCGTCGTAGGCGTAGAAGTCGTCGTCCTGTAGCTCCTGCTCGCAGGGGCTGAGGGTGAGGCGCTTGCTGGCCGCGAAGCCGGGGTGGTTGAGGATGGCCTCCACGATGCGCACGTAGCCCTTGCTGATGGCCAGCAGCAGCGCGTCGCCGATGCGCGCCAGGTTCTCCTTCTTGAGCAGCAGCTCGGTCACCTCCAGGTGCTCGTTGCCCACCGCCAGCTGCAGCGCATTCTGGCCCATGTAGTCCACGCAGTTGACGTTCAGCGTCTTGGACTCCTCCAGCATCTTGCGCACCACGGGGATGTTGCCGTACTCCGCGGCGTCGAGGAAGCGCTCCTCCTCTGCCGTGAGGCTGGTGCCGCGGTCGTTGAACATGAAGGCCGGACCCCGGACAGCCTGGCGCCGGCCCTTCTCCCGCATCACCGTCATGCGCCGCAGGGACGGGCTCCCCTCCATGAACCTGATCGGTAGCAACGATAAAGCAGCTGTAGGACATCGGCGCCTGCTGCTGTCTGCCACCGCGTGTCACAGCCCCCTGCAGACCTTTGGGCTGCAGGTAGCCCGCCAGTGGCTAACGATTCATCCAAAGCGGTACACCTGAATCTGATATGGGCTGCTGGACCCCAGACAGGAGTCCGCAGCCCTTCCGAGCGACAGCTCCCGTTGTTCTAGAAAATGGCAATAGGTTAAGTAATAATAAAAAGTTTCCACACACCCTATCCTCTTTTGTGACCCTGAAGCTTCTGGTATCTTGTGGTATCTGTCTCCTCCTCTTAAAAGTCTTGGAAATCAAAGTACACTGCCTGGCCTGGCACCAAAGCACCAGTCTTGAACTCTAAAGAAGGCTAATTTGCTTTCAAAAGCAAAACGTAAAAGGCATTAGGAAAGAGGGAGGTGGGCCTTTTGTAGCTGGAGAGGAGATCTAGGGATGGAGGGAATGAGAAGGAAAATAAAAAGGATTAAGATTCTTTATGTATGCCTGACTCACCACAATGAATGTATGCAATGTATCACAAGTGTATTAATACAAAATTAGAAGATACATGACTAATAATTGCCATAAAAGCAGACATGTGGGCCTGTGGAATAGAAGAGAGGACCCAGAAACAGACTCATCCCACTAAAACCATTTGACTCTTGACAAAGGATGCAAAAATATACACTGGAGAAAAGAACTTGTTGGTCACACGGCGCTGGGGAAACCAGGTATCTACACACAAAAGGTGGAAGCTTCATATCTATTTCTCTGTGTACAAAACTCAATTTTCAAATGGACTGAAGAACTATGCATAAGACTGGAAACTTTCAAACTGCTAGAAGAAAACATAAGGGAGACATTTCAAGTCATGGGCACAAGCAAAAACTTCCTGAACAGGAAGCATAGGGAATGATAGTAAAAATCAGTAAGTGGGACTATGTCAAATTAAAAGCTTTGGCACAGCAAAGGAAATAATAAAGCGAAGAGATAGCTTACAGAATGGGAAAAAATCTTTGCCAGCTATTCTTCCAGCAAAGAATTAATGTCTCAATTGTATAAATAACTAAAAATCTTAACATAAAAACCAGAAATTGTCCAGTCAATAAATGGACAAATGGACAAAACAGATGTTTCTCAAAAGAAACAGCACAGGACTAGGCTAGGGGTGGTGGCTCCCATTATCTGGGAAGCTGAGGCAAGAGGATTACAAGTTTGAGGACAACCTGGATGACTTAGTGATTTGAAGACACAACCTCAAAATCAAATATGTTTAAAGAGGGATGTAGCTCAGTGTGAAGTCCCTTGATTCATTCCCCAGTGCTGACAGCTAAAAATGGTCAACATCTTTAGTCACAGAAATGCAAATCAGAACTACATGGAGATTTCATCTCACTTTGGTCGAAATGGTTATTATCAAGAATGTAAAAAATGATAAATTCCAGAAAAGATACAGGGAGAAAAGGAACCAGTCTACACTGTTGGTGCATGTACTTTAGTATGGTCACCATGGAAATCAGTATAAAGCATCCTTAAGGAACTAAAAATAGAGATGCTATTTGATCAAGCAATACTACTCTGTGGGATAATCTTTTTAAAAATATTTACTTACTTATTTGGTACAGGGTGTCATTACACAACTTGGACTCGGAGTGATCCTCCTGTTTCAGCCTCCCAAGTGCTGGGATTACTGCCATGTGCCACCATGCCCAGTTTTGGCGCTGGCACGGCATGGGACCCTGGCGATCAAACCCAGGTCTTTGCACTTGCCAGGCAGACACTTAGACCATTGAGCTATCTCCCTATCTCTCTCTGGGATGATCTTGAAAGAAGTAAAGATAGCTCACTATCTTGATTCCTGCATACTCGTGTTTAGTGCAGTGCGATTCATAATAACCAAGCTAAAGCAGCAGTCTAGGTGCTCCAGAACAGATGAACGGATAAAGAAAATGCATTATATGTACAAGTGGAACATTATTCAGTGATAAAGAAGAATGAAACTGTATCATTTACAGGGAAATGGATGGGACCAGATGTCTTTATGTTAAGTAAAACTGGACTCAGAAAGTCTTGTTTCACATGTAGTCTCTCATGTGAAACAACCTAAAAAATAATAATGAAAACAAACAGGAAAGTAGAAAGGAGTTGATTAGAAAATAGGGGATCAGGAGAATAGGAAGGGAGGCAGGGTGCAACAAAAAGGTGAAAATAGGCAAAGTAAGTAATACACTTGCATGAACATGCTAACATGCAACCCTCATTCTGTGAAATAGGCACCAATGGGTGAGAGAAAAAATTATGGCAGAAAAACCTTCTCAAATAATTACATACCTTTAACTAAATAAAATTATGTGGAAGGAGGGGGAAGAGGGAAGGAGAGAGGGAGGGATGGATGAAAGGGGAAAGAGAGGGAGAGAGGTCAGCAATTCAACCAAGAGTTATAGGATTCATCTTTTCAGTAGCCAGTAAAAATGTAGCCAATATGAAAAGCAAACATCTAGCTTTACTTTATTAAAATAGTTGTACCTTAGTAATAAAAGTTGTTTAATCACTGATACTGTGTTTTCTTTTTTGACCTTAAAGGATATGGTTTGATTTCTGGTTCAGAAACACTAGGAATACTCAGTGAAGAAAACATCCAGAACAGCGTGGACATGCACGGAAATCTTAACACTGACCACATGAGTGGAGATTTAAATTAATTAATTTCATTAATTAATATGTAGTGATTTGAACTCATGTAGTAATTTTTTGTGATGTTTGGTAAATAATTTCACTTCCTTGTTTCCTTATCCCAAGTATAAAATGGAAACATCAATTTCTACAGATTTTCCTCATGAGTTCAGGAAAAAAAGCTTTTATAGAAATTATGAATCTGAAAAATAATGTTAAAAATCAAGTATTTTTAACATGTGATCATATATAATATTTAAATGATCTGAACCATATTTCATTGGCTACCAAAGTATAATATAAATCTGCATCTTTGCCATAACTCCATTCTAACATACTCACTGGCTGAAATATTCAAGATAACTTCCTTTCAAAAAAAATCTGTGACATTTTTGTATATGCACCACACTAACAGGTACGAGGTAAAGCTTTATTCACATATTTGACTTTGGATGCAAACAAGCCGAAGTCAAAAGTGAATGTATGAAAAAGAAAATGCTATATTTCTATGACATCTAGTTCAGAAACGTATTCTACCATTGAGAAAATCATGTTCATATATATAGGGGCTTGGAAACTTAGTAGAGAGGACCTGGCCTGGAGGTGGGTCACTAACTGGGGAGCCTCCTCAGCAGGGGATTCAAGGCAGTTACCAATGTCTCCCACTTCGTAGCCCTATGGGTGTCCAGCCAGGAGAGAAGAGCAGGAGCCATGGGAAGAAGGTTTCTCAGGGAGACAGCAGGGCAAATGTGGCCTGGAAAACGTGGGTCTCCAGAGCAGAGGGAACGAAAGGTCCACGGAGAGGCAGGTTCATTTATCCAAGGACAGGGATGACTGTGAGTGGTAGCTCATTCTAACTGCTTGGCTGGTGCCAGGCAGTCAACACAAGTAAATAGACGTTAATATGTACAAATTTATATACTCATTTGTGTACATTTATAGACATACACATATTTGTAAGGGAAAGGAAACTTCAGTCTTTTTCTTATGCCCTCTTGGAAACTGAATAGTTTTAACCACAGTTTGACTGTTTCTGTTAAAATTATTTATATTTTTTAATTTTTATTTTATCTTTTTTTTTTTGTAATGGGTATTGAACTCAGGACCTTGTGCTTGCCAGGCAAGTGCTTAAGTTGCTGAGCTATCTCGCCAGGCCCTTATTTATCTTTTTTTAAGACAGTGTCTCACCATGTAGCCCAGGCTACATGTCTCACCATGTAGCCTAGGGTGGCCTCAAATTCACAGCAATCTTGCCTCTGCCTCCTGAGTGCTGGGATTATAGGGGTGCACCACCATACAAGACCCTTCCTATGTATTTTAATCCTTTAGTTGACAGTTTTAAAAATGTAGGTACTTTTTGTAATCATGAGATTGTAATCTTTTCTCAGAGAAGCAGTGCCTGCAGTTTGGGTGTTACTGGTAGAGTTCCCATGTGTGGTGTCAGGGGAGTGTGTGGAAGGGAGAGATTGGGACAAGTGGGAGGGCTCAGACTGGGCGAGCGGTGAGGGTATTGTGATGATTTGTAGGTGGACAAGAACTGGGAAATAATGCTCACTCAACTGGATAGGAGAGATTGTCAAACTCTGAAACAAGGATTCTAGACAAGTCTTTTTAATAGTATTATAAATGCTATAAACAAAATAGTTTTATTACTATTAATCGTACTTGATTCAGTGAGTTAACATTTTACTATTAGGCTATAAATTGATAATCTGCAAATGGCTAGAATTTTCATTTTATATAGAAGATTAATTGTGTGTTGTCATTGACAGTTAGTAGCTAATGGGATATATAAAAATGAGAAAATATATAGGTAGAGTACAACTGAAGGATTCTAATCCATATTCAAATGGATTGTCTTTGGGCAAATAGACTCAGACCTCACCTTTTAATGGAAATTTATTTTTAATTGTCCTTTTTTATATTTATTTTTTATTGAGAAAAAAATATGAATGACACAGTTTCACAGCTGATTAATAGGACAGTTTTGATAGTCAATACACTGTA
>NDGN011372774.1:0-18451 GCA_002564285.1 Tympanoctomys barrerae
TGGCTCAGTAGAATAAGCACTTCCCTGGCAAGGGCAAGGGCCTGAGTTCAATCCCCGGTTCCGGAAAAAAAAAAAAAAAAGTCATTACCTGCACCAATATCTTAAAGTGCTTCCCCACATTGTCCTTACTTAACTTTTGTATGGCTTTTTAATCTCAATACAACTGTGTTAAATAGTTGAGAGAAATAGTTAAATAGTGAGAGAAAACATGTCTAACTAGGAAGAGGGCCTCGAAAAGACTCATCACTTACAGGAATTCATGTGCCCATCAGCCATGGTGTGTGCTAGCAGAAGACGATGCTAAGGACAGTGGGAAGGGGCACGGGGTGGGGGAGGCAGAAGGTAAGGAAGGCGACAGTCACAGAGAAGACGTTTGGAGATGAAGGTGAAGAGGGAACAGAAGACTGAGAAGGGTTTCTTGGCTGCATCAGTCCTCCTGACTGGGACTTGAGTTCTCCTGTGAAACAGTAAAACATTTGAGTTGTTTTTTTTTTTAAATGGCAAAGATCACAGCACCCCCGACATTTTCTTGGGAAAACTTCCTCTGGGTTGCCAGGGAGATAGCCCTGTGGCATAAGCACCTACCTGGCAAGCACAAGGTCCTGAGTTCAATCCCTGGTACTGGAAAAAAAAATCCTTCCTTTGGATAAAGGTGGTTGGGGAGTGGAAAGAAGCAGACATGAATCCTTCTAAGCTTAAAGAGCCTGTGTACCTCTTCCCTTCAAAGTGGGGTGGAAGGAGAGCTAGGGCTAGAAAGCTTGAGTCCGTCATATGGGGGCAAATCATTTCGTCGTGCCTGTTAGGTTCAGATCCACAGTGTTCCCCCAAAGCCTCATGGTGGGTGGTGAGGCCTGATCAAAAGGCACAGGTCACTGGAGGCGTGACCACAAGGCTGTGTTTCTGTCCCTGGCTCCTCCCCTCCTCTCTGGCTCCTCTTCTACTGTGCTGTTTGGCGCCAACCCCCATGGACTGAGTCCACTGCAACCGTAAGCCACAGTAAACCCTTCCTTTAAGTTGCAGGCATCCGTATTTTATCCACTGATAGAAAAGCTGACCAGCAGAGTCCCATTTCCTTCTGGGTGAAACTGGAGGAGGGAGGGAGTGATCACAATAGTACGATCAATTAACTTTACAGGAATAGAAAGGAAGCAAGACAGAAGTCCTTATAAAGTATAAAGTATAGTTTTACAAACTAGAAGCTAGTGTGATTGTGACTCAGAGGATGGGGAAGGAGGGCTGAGGCAGGAGGGAGAGGAAGAGAGAAGAGAGGAGCAGGTTGTAGCTCAGACAGTGTTCTTTGGGCTTCAGAATCGCTGGGAGACCCAGTTAGTAGGAAATGGTGTGGGCAGAAGCTGACAGAAAGCACGAACGCAGCTTTGCGTGGAAAGTAGACACTAACACCTTATACCTGTAATGTCTTAGCAATTGCTCAGCAGTCGTGCATTCTGTGCTTCAACTGTCTTAGCTTTCTGGTACATTTCAGACTATTCCCACTGGATGCCGCTGGACGCTTCGAAAGTCAGAGCACGCTTGCCACACACGTGACAGTGACAGACAGTCTGAGAATCAGACCTGAGGAGCCCGACCCCAGTCATACCCCCATCACCCCTCTTCTCGGAGCCACTACCGTCGCCCGCCTCTTTAGTATAACTCAGAGAAATATTCAGCCAGCTACTTAAGGGTCCTCTTACCTGTCACTTAAATTCAGAGGGTTAGGTCTTATTTTGTCTTTTGTTTTCCTAAATCTTTAAACACTCAGCCCATTAGCTGACACCCCAGGATGTTTAATATCCCACCTTGAGAGGCCCTTCGCCCAGATAGCATGTCCTTGTGCCAGCGACCCAGAGGACAGTGTGCCTAACGGGACCCCAGACAGTCCAAGGAGTTTTCTGCTGGTGGCTTCCTCTCGCCTACGCAGCAGCGCCATCGCCAGCTCCCGCAGCAACGTGAGTAATGTTGGAGCCTCTCCTGACACAGCAGCATTTCCTGAGAACTAGGTGAGCGAGACAGGTGCGCCGCCATCGTGGAGGGCAGTCCCGGCCGCGAGGAAGGAGCCTCTGAAGGAGGAATGTACCGAGGGCCGCAGCAATCTACAAAGCAGAGCTCTAGAGGAAAAGCAAACACAGAGGGCTGCCGTGGTGGTGCACGCCTGTAACCCCAGAACTCTGGCTGGCTGTTAAGGAAGGATCTCAATTTACCAAGCCCCCACCTCAAAATAAAAAATGTCAAAAGGGCTGGGGGATGTAGCTTAGCACAAGGGCCTTCAGTTCAATCCCAATTATCAGAAGAAGAAAAAAGGAAGAGACCAAGAGCAACAGACAAAGATTTGTGAGAGTTGGCGCTTCCAATATGCTCCTAAGAAAAACCAAAATTAGCAAAGTACAAACTGAAGGTCCCTTTCATTGTTCTGCAAAGCTATTCACTGCTAATGGGAAAGAAATTCAATAGCTTGTATGGCCCAGAAACACATATTTTTGGTAATGAGATTGGCCCAAGGACCCCAAGAGTTCTAGTTTTCAAAGCAGACTTTTTTTTTGTTCTTTAAAGTTATTCAAGTCTAATTACAGAAGAAATTCACTTCCATGGTGAGGCCGCACATTTTTACATAAAAGGGAAAAGAAACATCTGAGAAGAACATTACTTTTAACAAGATTACTTTAATAAGGATATTATGAATTTTAATGAAAATGAAAACAACAAAAAATAAAGGAAATTAGATGAGGTTACAAAACTCCTATTACAGGAACCAAGCTAGGGCAAAACAAGGCCTCGTGAACACACTTCTCTGTGTGCTGAACTTGGGTTTATGTGGAACTTACTGCGGACAGGACACGTTAGCTGCATTGCCCGGAAAATGCCAACTTCCATATGTATTTTTTCTTTAGCACAGTAATAAAACTGTCCAACTTATTTGATGTGGGTTTTTCTGATTCATAAGAGATTTCTCCAGCATCTTCTGATTTAATCATACATCACACTTAAAGAAACTTTCTTTCCCATATTAAAGGTCATGGGTGTTATTTTTCTCAGAAACACTGTTTAAGAATACAGACATGAAGCAATGAATAGGAGCCATTGTCTACACTTTTGGTTTTTCTTCTCTAAATGAAAACATTGATGAAAATACTGAGGAGAGTTAGCTCTCCAATGAAACTGCAATGTCCCTGAAGTATTGATTTGGCTTAACTTAGTCACATAAGTTTCAAGCCACTCGAAGCTCTATCTTTCTGCCAGAAAAATAAAGACAGAGTTGTTATTGTACCATCTGGTTTGCATGAGGAATCTCTTGGCATCTCTTAACTGTACATTTTATAAATGCTAAGTCCCAGATGGCATACATTGTAACAGTGGAGAGTTTCATAGAGCCTTCCAAAAACAAATTATTTAAAATTTGAATACTGGCTAGTCTAAGCAAGTGCTATGAATTTAAATTCTCCAGTTGAATCAACTGGCTTTGTTAGCTGGATACATTTTCTTTCTTTTCTTTTTTTTTTTTTTTTTGTTTAGAACATGATATTCCTTTGTTTTTACACATTTGACAGAGGTTTTTCGGTAAACAGTCACCGCAGCGGAGAAGAGCATGAAGTCAGCCTGCGGCCGCAGCAGCGGGCCTGCTCAGCGGAGGCCCCTCGCCCGCGGGATGAGGTGGAGCGGAGCGCGGCGCTTCCTTTACTAGCTTGTCCCGCCGCTTCTTGATGGCCTTCATGCATTTCATGGTTTTGTGCTGAAGTGAACTCTAGCAAGCCGTCATCTTCTGCCTTGCCCTCTGTCCGCCCGGGCCGTAGCAGGTCCGTGTGCACATACTAGCTGTTCTTTCTCAAAAGCATGGCATCGAGAAGCAATTCTATAGGCTGCGCAGAACTCTGGATCGCCATGTGACGACTGAAACTAACGCGCGGTCTTTTCTGCACGTAGAGAAAGGCGCGACACCACCCAGAAGTGCCCTTGTCTCCTTCCCGGGCGCCGCGTCAGAGCCACAGGTTACCCTAAATTTGCTTTTTCAAAAAAAATTCTATTGCATTCCTAATTAATTGTTGGCTCTGCAACCTGAAGAGTTCAGGGAACGCAATTCTTCCACCAGTGGGCCCCTCCGAACTCTATGGCCTGAATCTTCGCCCAAAACTCAAATTCTATTAAAACTACAGGAATAGCGTCCCTGGAAGAGCCAGGGTTCGTTGCGCGCTTGTTTCAGGACGCAGAGGGGAGGCGTGCTCCGGCACCCTCCAGCAAATCCCCACGTGCCATGAGCCGGACTGGGAAGGGCAGCAACTAGGAATGCGGGCCCTGCGCCCACATAAACGCAGAGCGGAGGAGTGGCTGAGCGCGCAGGCCCCGGGATCCGAGACCAGTCGACATCAAGCCTGAATCTGGCTCCTGCCGCGAACGTGAGTGATTACTTTTCTCTGAGGCTGTTTCCTTATCGATAAAATGGAGACGAATTTTCCAATGATTATTCACAGGGTTGTCATAAATAATTACTGAATTAATATTTGTAAAATACTCAGTACTATGTGAGTTGTGTTGTAAGCACTCATTCATGTAAATTGGTAGCAGTACAACAAGGTCCTACCTGTCTTTAAAACAGATGAGGTGGGGCATACTCACTGTGTCCGGCCAGAGAGCCCTTCTTTAAAACAATTATAGTTCTAGCTCTACTTCATTGTCTAAAGCCTTCTCTTGGCTCTGCACGGGTCTCCTCAGTAACGACAGACACCACCCGGTTTATTTGCCCTCTTCCTTATTATGCTAGTGTAAAGAGTGTACACGTCATAAACTCGGTGGAATCTTGAGCTGGGTTTTGTATGAGTGTGCTAGAGCTACACGGTGCACACACTGTACCGTGTAGGCAGCAAGTTAAATTTCTCAGCTATGGATTCTGGAAGTCTGAGAACAAACAGAGCTGGCTCCTTGTGAAGGCCGAAAGGGAAGGGTTTGCTCCAGGCCTCTCCTCTCAGCATGTACTTAGGGAAGGGTCTACGGAGAGTTCAGGGTGTCGCTGCTAGATCGGACGCGAAGCGATCGGCCTGTTCACAGCTTCCCGAGGGCTGGGATTACAGGCGCGCCACGACGTCCAGCCTCAATTGCTACTGGGTCAGCCCTGTTCTTCTCGGCTCATAAATGGCTGTTTTCTCTATGTCTTCACATCATCTCCTCTCTACACACGTCTGGGTTCAAATTTTATTGTTTTATAAGGACAACAGTCATAATGGAGTAAAGCTCACCCTAATGGTTTTATCTTAGTGTCATCGCCTCTATAAAGACGCTGTCTCCACATACGGTCATGTCACGAGGGGCTCAGGTTTACCACTTCAGCCTGAACTGTTTTTTGCCTGGAGAGGGGGAGACCCCAATCTGCCATATATTAGTATCACCTGGGGAAATTAATCTGATGGAACCTGCATCTTTTTTGCTTTATTTATGAATTCATGCCCAGAAAAAGGTCTTTTTTACAGTACTGGGGATTGAACTCAGGACCTTGTGCTTGCCAGGCAAGTGCTTATTCTACTGAGCCATCTCCCACAATGGAACTTTAAAGTATGCTTTTCTTCTTCCTAGAAAGACCCAGAAAATTACATGGCTTGTGAGACCAACTATTCCTCCCCAGGACCCTAAATATAAAAGATACAGGAGTGGCTTACAAAAGTTTTAGGATGGCTTGGGTAATTGTACTGCTGATTTCTGCTGGTCTATGAAAGGGAAAAGTTAATGTTTAAATTTTTTTCTTCTTTTTAATTTTTTATAACCTTTTTCCTAATTTTGCATGCATATATCTGGTAATCTGAACAACTAATTTGAAGACAACAGCACGCAATACAACAAATACTGTCAAATTTCTATTATTTTGTTCAGTGAAATTCTGTACTATTTCTAATGTTTTTATTATCATTATTTTGTATTTTCTAAAAAAATTTCAGGGGGCCAAGAGAAAATTACAGCACTGTGGCAGAGGGAAATTTTTCAGGACTAACTTTTTGCTTGAATATGAAGGAAAAACATTTTGTGAAACAGCTGTTTTGAAGATCACACAAGTGTGAGAATCAACTTCTTTAAACGTGAGGGGAGAGGGCATTACACAATGTAGACACCAGGGGAGATGTGGCTCAGTTCTCAACACTGTCACTTAATCACTCTAGGACCCTGAACTATTGCAGCTGTCTGGGTTCCAGATTTCTCACCTGCAATACAATAGCAGCCAACTGATTCCCCACCACTAGGTTTGGCCAGACGGTAGAGGGTCCCAGGCTGTCATCATAGAACTACGCAGCTGCTGAAGCTAGTTAACCTGTCAACGAGGCTATTTCTTAGCAGCTGGTGCTAAGCCTGAAATTGGTACAGCCAGAAACTGGGAAGGAAAGACGGATACGAAGTGATGAAGAGGAAACGCGAAGTACAGCCCACAGGAGGAGATTAAACCTGTGGGAGGAACCCAGAGCTCGGCAGAGCCGACACGGTCGCCCTTCGGTGACGCTGGTGTCTCTGGGCCAGCCTGCCAGCTTTTGAGGTGGAGAGGCATGGACACCCGCCTCGGCCTTGAGCTGCAGGGGAGCTGGAGCAGCTGCCAGGTCACCTCCTGCCCGGTGCCACAGGACGAGAGCAGCCTGGTCACAATACGTGTGATCTCCATGGTGCTGGAAAATTAAAGGCCTATGGCTGATGCATAAACGTGGCCTACAGATGTGTCTTACTGGATGGGCGCAGGATTTTGAAAAATATTATTCAAATTAAACATTAACACTTACAGTTTAATAAAATCTAGATTTCAGCCTGGAAAAAAGGAGGTTCTGGCAGGACCCTCTGCCCCAGAATGGCAGCAGCTGCCCCTTCTAGACAAAACCCAGTCTCCTCGATGTGGCACAGTCCCATTGCCCTGGGCGACGGCCTGACGCTGAGGGTGGCGTCATCAATTGCCACTTTTCATCATGCTAAAGCCATTTCCTCACTCCCCACCCACTTCACTCCGTAGCTGGCTGGCTTCAGGCATCAGAAGAGTGTGGCAGTGTCCCCGACCCGTAAGCCTCTCGTAGCAGCTCCATTCGCACTGGCCTGCTTTCCCTCTGGGCCAGCCAGTCACCAAATGTATGTTGTGCACCCGTGTGAAACTTCTCGTCCCCATGTCTGGCCTTTCTTCCCAGCTCCCAGGCGCCACGAAGCTCATTCTCTAGGGCCACGGAGGTATGGCCGTGGACCCTCATAGGGCTACGAGATCTAAGTAAGCTGGGATACGGTACAACTCCAAACAAATTCCTGACTAGTAGAAAGAGAGCACATAGATTTGCAGATACTTCCCCACTTCAGCCAGCGATAAAGAAAATTAACAGAAGTGGTTAAAGAGAATCAGTTGTTGTGTGTTTTAGGAATGTTTTATCTTGGACCCTTCACTTACTGTGCTTCAGACACCTTACGCATGCTCTCTCTGAGCAGGTACCATCCTGCCACCATTAAAAACAGAAGCCCAGTTTTTACTGCATCACTTTTTTACAATGTGGACCATATTTTTAAAGGGAAAATACATATGAATGCTTGCCCTCTGGGTCTGTAGCCAACAAGTCCGTGTCCCCAACCTTGGCGGTCTCTGGCTGGGTTCACTCATTCATCAGCAGCCAGCTGGCAGGTCAGCTGAGGACTCCGTGCTCTGGGAGGCCCCGTCTCTCCTGCTGTGATTGCCCATCACTGAGAAGCTAACCCAGACCTGTTCTCCAGACTGTGGCCTGCGCAGGCCTGAGAAGTTGGCACTACTGCAGTATCACGCACACCACACTCTAGTGACCAAAGCAAGTCCCCAGGCTCCCAGAATTAGGGGAGGAGCAGGGGACAAAGTAAATTGGCTGCAAAGACACATTGCAAAGAGTGGGGACACAGCGAGGGGTGGAAGAGCGTGGCCTTTGAAATCAATTTACCAAATCTCTGAAGAACTTGTGCTCACTGCAGCAGCATGTACACATACCCTTCAGAACTTCAATATTTAGCACACACCCCTCCACATCCATGCTTTATACACATCCTTGGAGCCAGTGAAATGTGGCTCAAAAATATTGCTCCTGTTCTGAATGTGGACAGAATTATTTTTTCACCATTATTCCCTTGAAAAAGCCATATAATGACTATTGATATCACCTCTGCATTGTACTAGGTGTTAAGAGTGATGTAGAGATGACTCACAGTACACAGGGGACGTACACAAGTCATGGAAACACCGCGGCATTTTGCACCAGGGACTTGAGCCCCCGAGGACTCGTGTCTGCAGGAGGCAGGGGCGTGGTTCTGGGACAGTCTCCCATGGTGACCCAGGTACAGCCGGAGGTTATCTTCTATCAACTGAAAGGAATCAGCTATATTGCTAAGGAATTATTTCCCTATTCCCCTGGTAACCATTGCCTAGCTACTAGTTACACAGCATGTGTTAACATTTTTCTTATATAAATAAATTTTTAGCTAACATTTGTTTATAAATGAACTTTTATTTATAACTTCTAATCCTGAAAGAAGAAATAAGGGCCAGGGAGATAGCTCAGTAGAATAAGCACTTCTCTGGCAAGTGCAGGGTCCTGAGTTCAATCCCTGGTACTGAAAAAGAAAGAAAGAAAGAAATAAAGAAAGAAAGGAAGAAAGAAAAAAAGAAAAGAAGAAGAAGAAGAAGAAGAAGAAGAAGAAGAAGAAGAAGAAGAAATAAAACCTGAAAAGTATAATAGATATAGTAAAACACAGAGATACTGAACTTAACTAAATGATGAAGATGAGAGAAATGAGAAAAGATAGGAAAAAAGGAAGGGTGAAGACATGCAAGTATATATACAGGATGGCTGAGATGATTGTACTAATAATTTCCATGGTTTTTGGAAATAGCAGTTAATGTGTAGAATTTTCACCTTAACTATATGCTGATATTGGTGATCTAAGCAATGACATCGAGGACAGCAATGTGTAACACGAAAACTATTCTTGAATACCTCTCAGCTTGGTCTTCTGTGTACTGTTTCTAATGTCTTATCAATTACTACACTTTCATTAACATAAATTTTTTAAAAAGTAAAAAACCAAAGACAAGAAAAAAATTTAGGGTTTCTTGAAAGCAAATGGTAATATTCAGTTTGCATAACTATATCTGTTAATCTGAGCAACAGATTTGACAATAAAAATAGATAATAGAGCAACCAAGCTAATTAGCTATTCTTGTTTTGAAAATCTGTAACATATGTATTGTTGTATATCAGCCTGTTTCTGTCTTTGTTTCTGCTATTTGTTTTTGCTTTTGTTTTTACTCTTCCAAATAAAATAATTTTTTTTTAAAAAGGCTCATTCAGTGTGGATCTAAGTGTCCAAAATGGGACAAGAAATTAACATTGCACAGCCACGTAGTTAAAGCAACTATAATGCGAGAACACACTCATTGGCATAGCCTGACTTTTCCAAATGAAATTCATATTTGATATTTGAAAGCTATTTTAATCGATATTAGCATAACTGGTAGAAATTTCCATATTTCTTATTTGCTTTATCCTACTAAATTCCAATTAATGTCATCTTGTACTTTTAAGGCTGTGTGATCTGCAGGAGAAGCAGTTTTTGGACAGAACCAACATGGACTGAGAGGGCAGGAGGAACGAGTAGACCTGGCTTCTCCCTCTGGCCATGTTTTGGCAGATGACCTTGCACAAATCATGAAACCTCTTTAGACTGAACATCTTCGTTGGATGTCAGTCACCTGAACGTTGTCTGGAAGCCTCATACTCCGAAGCTGCTCATGGGATACTGTACCTGCGAGCCACTGAGATTTGACCTATGAACTGTTGATTCTTTAGCATCTCAGGATCTTGCAGATAGAAATAAGATTTGCTATTGTTACCGTGCCTTACTATTATTGTTATTGAGACAGAATACCTGACATCCACAAGCTAAAAGAGGACAAGTCTATTTCAGCTCAGTTTGCAGAGGCTTCAGTCCCTCATTGGCTGGCTCCAAGGCAGGGCGGCAGGGCGGCATGGTGGCAGGGCAGAGGGGCATCACAGGGGCGAAGCAGTCGGGCAGGGCCGGCAGGAAGCAGGAAGCACTAAGCTTGCCCTCTCTCTGTCCCTCTATATTCCATCCAGAGCATATGCCTATGACCTGGGCTACCCACACCCGGGGTGGGGCTTCCATTACCCACACCCTTAATCCTGTATCATGTCCTTAAACTACACTCATGGACCCTGATCCAGCTGCCTTAGAAGCTCCCCAGCTGGGGCTACGTGATGCTTTGGGAAGAGATCAACGTGCAAGCCACAGCATTCTGCTGCTGCTTTAAAATCACTCTACTTTATTATCATTAAAAACCATCAAAACAGAAGTAAATAATGCAAACAAAAACAAAAGAAAATCCAGGAGTCATCTTTTTTCTCCCATCTGCCTATTTCTACCATCAGGAATAATACTAAATATATCTGAAGCCAGGAGATCAAGAACACAAATCAGGGCAAACAATATTTGTAAAATCAAATCAGCCCTCCTGGGCTGCCCACCACGTGTGCTGTCTCCTCCCTTGGATGAGATATGAGTCTTCAGACTTTAAATGCAGATATATTTATCTACCCACCTAGATGGAGAGACACACCAATACGTTTTCTTTTTGTAAGAACAAAACACAATTATACTTCTCTGCAACCCTAATGATAGATGGTGGACATTTTTCATATCAGCACTCGTAGCTCACAAATGCTTAGAATCACTTTTAGTTTTCGAAGCATGTCACATAATTTATTTAATTCAATTTATTTAATTATCTCCTTTAAGTTGTGTATTAATATTGCTATAATTGTGGAAAATAAGACAGAACATGAGGGCTGGGGAGATGGCTCACTAGGATAAGCGTTTCCCTGGCAAGCAAAAGGGCCTGAGTTCAATCCCCAGTTCTGCCAAAAAAAAAAAAAAAAGAACATGAGTCCTTAAGAGTTGTAAATTGTTACACCGGTGTGACACACCTGTAATTCCAGTGCTTTGGGAGGCTGAAAACAGGAGCATCGCTATGAGTCTGATTTATATAGTGAGACCCTGTAGACCTGGTAGATCCTGTCCTAAAAATACATTTTTTTTTAAAAAAGAGTTATACATTGTTAATTAAAAGAGCTGAACTCAGAAAGGAGGGCTCCTGCCCAAATGCCACAACAAGGAAACCAGAAACTTCTTGTATGCAAAAGAGCAACATAAAACTCACCCAGGAAATGCTTTGTGATTATCAGGACAGAAGTGACCTCGCTGTCCTCAGGCAGAGACCAGGACATTCAGAGAAAAGGAGAGGGAACGCCTTGCAGTCCTGTTAGCTAACTTTAAAAGGTTCATTAAAAGAGCGTGGAAAACATATTTGAAAGAGATTCTGCTGCTGAGTGAAATATTAAGAATCTATCATGGTTAGAGACTTTTCTGCCTACTGATAAGACACCTTCTTTCGTGGAATGAGCATTTCTACCGCCTTTCAGAGCGGCCGCACAGAGCGCATCTGCCTGCCCAACACGGCTGCAGAACGTTTCTGGAGCAGGATCCTAGGAGCTGCTTCCTGCTTCTTGGGGCCAGCTGTGGGTGGCTGTCCCAGGCACACAGCAGCCCAGGTCGGGCAGGCAGAGGCAGGTGGAGCCCTCTCTGGGGCACTCCCATTACCCCAGCCCCACAGTGGATTTCTTCTCTCCTGCTCCTGTGCTGCCCGTCAGCCTCCAGGAGCTCCCAAAGTGAGGATCTGATCAAAGCTGCCCTTTCCAAGGCCAACGCTCCCATTCTGGAGAAAAAGGCAGCATCTTTAGGGGCAAAGAGGCCCCTGGTCCCTCGTTTCTCTGACACCCCCAACAGGTCTGTGGGTCTCACACCCACACTCCACTCTCATCACAGCCTCAGCCGAGAAAATAACGTCCCCTTCATGTGTGTGGTAGAAAGACACGCTAAGCACGAGTAACTGCTGTCATCAGGCTTCTGCTCTGAAACACGACCTTTCTGCCATTTTTGACTTTTGCCCACCTGCTTGTTTGTAATTTGCTGCCTCTTCCCAGTTCCACCGGGATGTAATCTAATCAATTCACTCCCATAATGAAGTTGACTGCTTGCAACCACTCATATCTTTGCCTACCTCTCTCCAAGTATTTTCCGAATTTTTTCTGATTATTAAAATCACCTGTAGTGCTTGTCACGCCTATCCGCTCAGGCCCATCGCCAGGAGAGTCTAAATCAGCAGCTTTTGGGTTGACTCAGGAATCTGATATTAAGGAAAGTCCCAAGTGATCACGAAGCTAAGGAAACACTGTTCTAACTACAATAGTATTTCTGATTGCTAGGACAGAATAGAGATTATCCCTCTTTACACCATGATGAATCATAAACCATAACTGCAAACTGTCTGTACTGTTTTGGGGTGTAACAGTTGACACATTGCGTCAACTTGAGAAGTTTAGAAGTTTATGGGACTCGGCAGGGAGGCAGGATCCTCCTTTGTAAACACCCTCATCCTGTGCAAGAGGAGGGCAGAAAATGGTGCGAGGCTAGGCTGGCCTGCTCAGACGTAAGGGAGGAAGCGAGGCCCGTGCCCGCCTTTCCCTCTTGTTGCTTTGGCTGTCTTTTGCTGCCTTGAAGTGTTGCCCCTGTGCCGAGGCACTCTCCTTAGAGCCGGCTGATTTGGGGCTGAAACCTCTACAAACTGTGAGCTAAATAAATCTTGCCTTCCTTAATTTTGGGTGTTGGCTATTTTGTCCCAGCAACAAGAGGAAAGTAATTAAGCCAGGTGTACTTTATCTGTTAAGGAGTATAAATTGCAGGAACCTGTATGTTTCCAAGAACAGATGAGATGCTAGGAAGACACAGGGGTCAGGGGTCAGGAGACCCGGCCCTCCTCTCGGCCCTGATACTCAAGTCTCTGGGCATGTCTCTTTCACGTCTCCCTCTCCGCAAGCTCCAAAGTGCTACACAATATGGCCTTTTTATTTACTCCTTCATCCAGTCATTGCACTGCTAGGAATTTATTCTAAGAGTTAGCCAGGAAAACATTTGAAAATGTTTAACATTGTGTATGATGATGAAAACCCGGAAACCATCCTAATGCCCATTGATAAGGAGCAGTGAAATAAGTACTGAGTTAGCTAAACAGTACTAGGCAACCGTAACAACTCATGATGGAGAACTTCATATGTGATCTGGACATGTCGTAACATGTTGAAAGTGATCAGAACGGGTTACAAAGCGGTACTTAGACTCAAATTGCACGTGGTCGCGATACTGAACAAGATCTTTTAACTGAAGAGACTATAAAAATGAGGCTGGGCCAGACACTGCAAGCACACACGCCACCGCCCAAGCAGAGCTTCATGAGAGATGGGGACGGAAGGGGTTGCAGCTGAATTCGGGTTTGGCTGAAGGAACTGGTCAAATGGTCAAGAGAGAACGACCAGAACCTGGACAGCAGCAAGCTTTCACCAGTTTGCGGGGGTGGGCTAAAGGCTGGTCACTTTCATTGGTCGGGGGTATGATTTCAAAAGGTCTTGGCTTGGCCCACGCTGCTGGTCACGGTAAGCCTGCAAGTCTTTGTGCACCTGGTGCCATCGTCCTGTGCAAGGCGTTCCAGCCCGGTACTTGGTGGGTAACAGTCATCTTTGCCTAGGAAGCGCCGAGCTCCTCCTAACTGTGTCAGCACATCCTGGCCTTGCAACGGGCTGCAGGATTTTAGGGCTTGAGCAGCTCAAGAGCACAGGGTGGGGCAGAAGCAGCACATCCCAGCTCCCGCCAGCAGGAGCCAGGCTGAGCCCGTGTGTTGGACAAAATGTTTCTTGAATGATGAGCATTTCCATGTGCAGAAAGACTAGAATCTGACCTAAGGGTAAGACAGCAGAGGAGACAGACCCCGTATGAAGACAGAGCTGCGCAGCTCTACCCATGCCAGGCTCACCAGATGTCCGTAGGTCTGCGCCCTAAAGAGCCCGCGTTCTAAGCAGAATTGGCCTTCTGGTCCCCGGGAAGTAAGCCAACCACTATCACCACCCCCCACGCCGGAAGTGTGACCTTCGCAGCGCCAGTGAGAAGCCAACCATGGCCAGCTGTGGGGCCGCCCAAGCCAGCGGTCTTTAAGCTACGAGAAAGTGAGGTGGAGGGCTCACGTTTTTTCCCCCTTGGTAACAACTTATCATTTCATGCAAACATTTTGTTTCTTTAGTTTTATGAAGAGCTCATGAAACATCTGTTGAAACATGCCACGCTGAAGAGGGCAGTAGTCTACAGCACCCAGGCAGGCCTGGAGGCGTGAATCCAGCATCCAGGAGGCTGTGGCAGGAGGCCTGCTGAGTTTGAACCAGCCTGGGCTACTAATGAGCTCCAGGCCAGCCTGAGTTACAAAATGAGACCCTAGCTCAAAATAAATAGCTTATAGCGCCCAGCTTTGTGGTCTCATCATTCTGTCCCATTATGGTGGTCCCTAACTCTTCTAGTGTCTATAAGAAGCCTATAAAACCACCTATCTAAACATTAGTAGTAACACAATTATGTGACTTTTACCTTCTTCTGTATCCTCCTTTTTAACTGTCTGCATTTTTTGTAGTAAATTTACACTTTTATACTTGGAAGTAAATAATGTTTCATTAAAATTTTTTAAAAGCGCAGATTGCCTGAGTGGCTTCTATAGTAGCCAGAAGATTAGAGGTTACTTACAGAAAGGTTTAGTGGTATGAACAAATGATAGCCCTTCCTCAATAAAGCCTATCACTTCTCTTCACTTTACACTGGAATTCTTAATATTTTGTCCAAAAGACGATACACTTCCCCATTGTTATGGGAAACACAAAGTCACTCACCTGGACTCGATTTCGGGCAGCTCTGCCTTCAAGCTGGCCTGCAGAAGCAGTTAGCAGAATGTTCAAGGCAAGTGTCGGCAAGGGCAGAGGCACCTCCTTCCCAAAGCGCTCCCTCTCAGCTGCACTGGGAGCGCAGCTGAAGACTCAGGTGCCCTCTCTTGCAGAGGGCGGGGGCGCATCCTGCTGCTTGCTATAAGAGCACAGAGCAGCCCGCCCTCCGCCTGGTGCCCTTCACCATGGAGCGAAGGTGGGGAGGGGGTTCTCCCAGTCTCCCAAGCTGCTCCAGGGAAGCCCGGAGGTGAGGCGTCTGGAGCTGGGGGCGCACTTAATGGCCTTCTTTGTTTCAATTCACTCTTAAGTCCTCTGCTGTCCTCTTCTGCATTCACAGGTCATTTTACCTCTTCTTCCTGCTCATGGCTTCAGTGAATTCAGTTGGTCCTTCCCAGTTGGAGGACACTTCCTTCCCAGGTATGCTCTTGAGTGAGGGCAAGGCCACTGGCAGAGAGAACAGCTGGAGGGAGGCTGCCTCGCTGGCCAAGCGGTCCACAGGCAGCACACCTTTTCCCCTTCAGCCAAGTCCCTAGATTTTTCCTCTGCCTGGCTAGGAGTTTGCCAGGTCAGCTAAAGGAAAAGGTTTGAAAGGACGCCGCACTATTTTCTGACCCCTTGCCCTCTACTGCCTCAGGGGTAGGGCGTATGCAGAACAGCGGGCATCACAGGAAGTCTCGTCTCTAGGGCCAGTAGTTTTCAGCCTCAAGCTTTGGTTTGAGGAAGCATCCATGTAACAGACCACAAAACAGTTCCACTTGAAGCTACAGGATTTTTTCTTTCTTTCTTTTTTTTTTTTTTAAACAACTTTCATCTGGGCCAAAGGGTGCAAAAAGACAGATCTTCAGCAGAATTTGTTCTAAAGGAAAAAAAAAAATGGCTTGGGGTTTACCTAGGGTTTTTTCTTTCACTTCAATTTGAGGAACCTGTGGACAAAGCTGTTAGTCTTTGGCTCTTCATAGACCTATCACTGCCTCCCCAGTCACCTCCACCACCAAGGATCTGACTTGGGTTCTAGAAGTTTGCTTTTGCCCTCTGAGTCAGGCTCATCCTTGGAGTTGAGGAAGCCCTGCATGTCCGATAACTTCCTTACAGTTCTTGGTGCATCATATTGTAGTTTGTCTTTCTTACCAACTATGAATTCCTCAGAGTAGGGGACCATCCTCGCCTCTTTGCTGGTGTCCTCCTTTGATGGTTATTAGGGCGAAAAGAGACGCTCTACACTACTGTGGGAGTTATGCCTCTTGGAGCGCCAAAAGATCCCAGGTGTTTCCTGTGCTCTCCAGGTACTGTGACCTGCAGTGAAAATGGACTAACAGTTGAGTTTTCCAGAAGTCTTGACATCAAGAAATGGCATGCGTCTGTGGTGGGTAGGTACCGTGTTCTACCTCATCTTGGTCCCAGGCAGGAGAAAGCCCTTGATTCAGGGCCAGGCCTATTTGCTTGCTGCACAGACAACTCAAATTTTGGAGCAACTTCCATCCAACTCCCCTGAGGCCATGGAAGTCCATGACTTGCACGATGCCACTGAGAGGAGAAAACCCCGTGCTCCCCAGGAAGTGTCCTCTCCTAGACTCTCCTAGGAAGTTCTCGGCTGTGAGTCACAGCCGCCCCAGACTTGAGCTACAGCCCTGGTCTGCTCGGAAGTTCAGTGACTGAAGTGCTTCAGCAGTGGGCTGGCAGACTCGCTGGGTATGCCCTCAGCATCCTGTCCTGCTCTGGCCCCTGCAGATCCCTTTGGTGTTGAAGTGCTGAACTGTACTTACGTCCTGGACTCAGAAAAGCTCACACTGAAGGCCCCATATGAAACGTGTTCCAGCAGAGTGGTAAGTAATTGCCTTTGAGGAGTGATTTGGGAAGCAGTAAGTTAGTAACCACTGTAGTAAACTTGATGGCTAAGGATTTAGATTTTGGAGAAGAGAAGTGATTCCCAACCTCTGTGTGTGTGTGTGTGTGTGTGTGTGTGTGTGTTTTACTGCTGACTTCTAACTGATCATGCTGGGAGATATTTCTGGTCACCCTAATTGACAATGGGGTGGAGGCAGTGACTGGCATCTAATGGGTACAAGCCAGTGAGGTTGCCGATGGGCTGTATCACCCAGGGCAGCCCCACCTCGCAGTGATCAGTCCTGGACTGGAAGTGTTGGGGAGCTCTGGTCTAGGTGAGCTTTGTCTCTGCTGCTCTGTAGGTGTGAGCCCGAGCAAGTCCTCTAACCCTTCTAAGCTTCTCTTTGCCTGTTGGTAGATAGGCATAATGGTCCCCTCTCCAAGAGATTAATTATATTGTACAGATGAAGACTTGGAATAGAATCTAGGTTTTAAAATGCTCAAATATGAGCTATTTTTATCTTACAGCCCCATGTGAGAAGGGAAGCTATTTTGATGCCGGCAAATGTAGACCTTGTAGCCTAAAAGCAGGTGCTAGAAAGCAAACGGCAGCTAAGCAGTAAGGGATCCTCTACTGCCCAGCAACACCATTGCCCAAAGCTGCTAGGAGTGGGAAAGGCCAACTGTGTGGGAGTTCTCGGGCGTTAGCCAGGTGTAGAGTACTGAGGAGGCTGAGGGCAGGAGCACCGCCAAACGGGAGGCCAGCCTGGGCTCCACTGTGCGTTCAGGCTACAGAGTGAGACCATGCCTCAAAACCAAATTTCTGTTCTAGCTTTAGAATACAAGTAATCACCTGGGGAACCGGCAGGCAGGGATTTAGCTGACCTTAGCTGATGTAGGTCTGAGGCGAGTCCCGGTACCCTCGTGTTTAGTGGGCCGCATCATCTGATCCTGGTCCCAGCAGCCCAGGTAGCATACAACCTCGTCTGTGCAGATGATTTCTGAGACCCCCCTCCGGAAAGAGGCTTACGCTGTGAGTGACCGGGTCCATCAGGCCCTCTGTGCGTGTCTCGTGCAGTAATCGCTGCCCACTGTGATCTCAGGAATTGAGCTTCCCCTCTGAAACGCCTTCCCAGAAGGCCACTCTGTTGGGTCAGATGTTCTGGAGTGGCCTTTCCCATGAGGGTCCAGGTTTTAATGGTTTTTCCTGTGCTGTTGTCACACAGCCTGGGGGGCACCAGATGAACATCAGGGTCCAGGAGGACAGTGTAGCTGCAGGATCCGAGGATGCTATACACTCGCTTTTCTGCCCAGCTATGCAAGTAGAAATGCACGAGCTTTCCGAATCCACAGTCTGTACGAAGGACTTCATTTCTGTGAGTAAATTGGACTGACTTCTGATATGGCAAAAGCAAGGGAAATATGAGGGCATTCTAAGCTGGGCTTAGAAACTGCACAGGACTTCAATGCTGTGGTCTGGGACTATAATTTTCTTTTCTTTTTTATTTTATTGAGAAATATCAATGAGACAGTTTAAAAACTGATTAATAGGACAGTTTCAATAATTCATTGTACATTGTTATCTTCTTAGTGGTTATCCATAGTACAAGAAGCAGACAGGATATCCTGTCCAAACACTATTAGTACAAATCTTTCTTCTCATTGAATTAAGCGAAAGTAGCTGTATCCTAACTATTCTGCATATACAGATACAAAATGGACCTTCCTTTGTATCACCTTTTTTGTTTAGTCCTGTCAGAAATGGGTATTCCATTGGCATCTAA